>JACJUM010002819.1:2766054-2873856 GCA_020976665.1 Heortia vitessoides
CACATATTCGATTTATAATAGGACTTGACTAGATAATCCTATCAATAACCGCGCGAACAATGTTCGGAATCATCGAATTTAAAAGGAATGCGGCCCACTTTATTCGTTGCTCAATTTAAACATCTGATAATGGAACAAATCAGAGACACTTACTTAGTAGATTGGTATAAAAGTATATAAGCTCATTTTTAATTCCAAAGAACTGTAGCTAGATACTTTTGAATTTTTTTGTGTTAACACAAATCAATGTCATATCTTACACAAAGATCCTGTAAAGTATATAATATTAACGTGTTAAATGAACGGAATAAAAGATACAATTATAAAGAGAGGTTAATACATTTGTTTTTCCCATACGTAAGGTGTACAAAGGAGTATTATGATAGCGGAAGTCACTGTCTGCTTTAATTAAACACCACAAATGTGATTAGATATTCAAATAAAACTTTACAAATTCAAATAAAATCAACTTATTAATTTTATAATTTAACTGTATGATAAGATATGTATATAATTCTTAAAGACAAAGTTACACTTATTGAGTCGAGAATTTATACAAAAATGTTACATGATACATGATATTTGGGCATGTATCTTCCGAATTAATTAATTATTATTTTTTAAATAAGAGGCAACTTTAATATGTACAAATATTTTAAGAATAATAAATATAAATTAACTTCAGGACATACTAAAACATAAAAATGGTAGGTACATTTTTATAAACTTGTCTTCATGAATAAAACAACTGTTTAGTAGTCCGTTGAACGGAACTGATTTTGTGATAATGAGCAAAATGATCAACCATATGGTACATGTCAAAGAAACTGTCTAAGAAAAAAACCACAAGTACAAATCATTCAAAATTAAAATTAAGATCATGTGTTTAATTTACAAGAAGAAATAATATATGTATGTATATATAATACTTTAGAGACAAATTTCAATTAACTATTCTAAAATTTAAAATTTCCATAATCTTGAAATATTTGCACATACTAAATTTTCCCTTAAATTCCTCTAGATATACCAATATAATAACCCGAGGTACACCTCACGCCGGGCCTTGGCTGGGCTACAGTTCGCCAGTAAATAATGAAGACACCCATTACAAATACCTTAATATCTATCGATTACATGTATAGGTCTCGTGACACCAACATTCATGTGTGAACGCTGCTCAACAACCAGCCGCTACCGAAACTCGCCCGAAAAGCGGCACATTGCACACACCGCGACCCGCCGTGACTCATAATCCCATTGAGCAACATCCACAGCGTACACAACATTTATTTCTTACAAATCTAGTGCAATTCCGCCGTAATTATACATAATGCAAAAATATAAATAAACCTCCACAATATAACCGACAAAAATAATTTAGGATAGTACATAATAATACAATACATACCTACTGAAGGCAATAATTTAATTTGAAGGCTGTTAAATGTAACTTACCATTTAAAAATAAACTACGTCTCCTACAATTCGTAGGCACTGTCAAGCCGACATGTGTCTTTAATTTCCACACAACACGATATCGAAGGTGACTTTAACAACGACATCAGTTCTAATTGTACGGCTCCTTTGCTACGTATAACACGAACTATTGTCGAAATCGTTAAAACAAACGTGTCTAAACACGATCAATTTCCGTACACGAATGGACATTCTCAGTAATTATTTAATCCAAATAATTTCACAACTTTGTTTAGCACTTATTTGCTTTGAAACACAACCTATGAAGTTTTCACCAAACGACTTTAATAGAGGTATGTACTGTTTAAGGCAACGACAAAGGCAGTATTTATCTGCTATTTTATACCAGAAATACAAAAATATAGTTTGCCAGATATAGAGGTAGTAAATAAACAAAAAAATATATATATATATTTGGAAGGAACACAAACTATTGTAATACATAAATTTAAAGTAAATGTGTCGATTACTTCAAACCCCGAATTAAACTCAAAACGAGAACATAAAATAATTTTAATATAGAAACAAAGTAATATTTGCGCGCGTACTTAAATATTTAAGAAACAATACAAAGCTAAACAAATGGTCAACCAATATGAGAACCTGGTATGCTATGAACAAAACTATAATGGCACTCGACGAGAGACATTGACAAAATGATACGGTTAAAATGTAAAATGACTACTTTTTCAAAATTGCAACGTACTTTGGTATGGTTCAAACTAATATTAACATAAAAAAAATTATACTTACCACCTCGGCATTCGAAATCACCATTTATAGACACCTAATATTTTATATAACATTTAAGAAACACTGACTTAGGCCTTAATATTTTAAAGTTATGGTTACAATTAAATTGAATATACGTGAAACATTAACCTATTCCATCTATCTTGTAAATCATTAGCAATTACAACACACCCGCGGTAATCCGACTTCATTTTCACAAAGTGGTGTCGGTGAATGAAATCCTATGTTGTGCGCCAAATCCCACACAGGACGAATATTTATATGATATTTGTGTTTGTTCTGTGTCTGGGTGTTAAATATATGTATTTAAGTAGTATATTTGAGATTTCTCTGTGGCCTAGCATCCGAGAGCTTAGCTTTGCTTTAAGCGACTTACCACGGGTCGGGTCTGAGATGTTGTAGGAATTTATTTATTAATACTTTGTTAGATATGTCTCAAATAAAATCTTCTTGTAAATAATAATAATTACATGGATGCTATGGGGTAGTCGTATCGTATTGAATACAACAATATATCACATAAATATTATGAATTAATTAATGATAAAATATGTACACACAAAAATTGTTTGAGCTTTGCAATCGATATTAATCTATAACAGTGGACCGTTAAGTTCAAAATTTAATGTAAAAATATGACAGACTTTGGTCGATGGATCTGTTGCTCACCGTACCAAACTTACATGGCAGAGAGCCACGCACGACGGATCAAAAAGTGGCCGGATTACCGAGGGTCTCTGATATTAAATCATTGACCGGCGCCAATGACGTAACTGAAATGTACTTGTTAATGATGAACGTCCGGAAACCTGCTCCGATTGTCATACATTTAACATCTAGATACAATAGTGACACTAAAATAACTAAAAACTAATATATTTGCGACCGGTTAGCGTTCACCATACAAAAATAAACTTTAAATTACACATATACACATAGGAACAAAAATAAATTCATATATACTTATAAAACAATATAAAACTACCGTTTGCACTTGCAATTGCCGGGAGAAAACATCGGTTAAGCAAAATCGAAGAGCAATGAACGCAGACGAGCCGTGTCACTCACGACAAAGAGAAGAAAAAATACTACGCCGAAACCAGTCCATGACAAAACCTTCAGACTTAAACACCGACTGAGCAAACTTTAACGTTGGGACCGCGCCCCAACGTTCTTTGGTATACACATGGAACAACCCTACCACGACTACAGGGGTGCTGCGGTAAAGTACACTACGAATACTAGGGTGCGTATCAAAAAAGAGTAATTTTTACTCCGGCATTGTCTGCCTTTGATTCCACTTCACCAAAATCTAAACACCTACATCTCCAACACAATAGTGTAAAGGACGCCCATATCTTAATATGCCGATATTATAAGCTGAGGGGATATCACCCATTTATTTGTATCTTAGTCTTTCGTTTTCACAATCCTCTGTAGCTACCTAAAGATATGGCGTAAATGAACGTCTTTGGTCAATGCACACCCAAAAAGACATAAGGCAAACGACCCGTCGCGACGGTGGACCTTTGAGCCACGATCAATTTCACCTGAATCCATCGAAAAGTTAATTTTAAATCTTGCTTGATAGCAAATATCGTGGTCTTTTGATCACTACAATACTTCTTATTAATACTATGGTTAAATATATCAATTACGTCACTTAATTATACGACGAAGACATTTAATGCTATCCTGATCATGTAAATTGATTTGGAATAAGTTTTGGAGATTTTTAAATTTCTTCTTTTATCAGATTGAAACTAATGATCACGGGGAGCGAGCCAGACGGGGACGAATAGCCAAAAGTTTAAAATTACCCGATGTTTCGAGTTATAGTTGACAGTATACATTCATGACCTATTAAATGCAGCACACACTAACTAATAATCGTGCTCCCATGATCCAACACAATTTATTTATAACAACTACTTTTACACTTAGAATGACACGGTAAATAGACATTTAATTTTGAATTAGTCTATGGGACAGAATGATTCGTACTCAAATTGATAAATACATGTTAGTAAAATATCACTAAGACTATTCGAAATATCGATTATATGGAATTATACGTATTAAAAAGCTTAATTAGTTTTTGGTTGGATGATAAGTGCCGGACAAATAGTTCGATAAATCTAACATTAACAATCGGAAATGAGCAATGATTATATTAATACAATCTACGAAACATTCATTTATCATATGTCAAAACACGAAACTTTTACGAGTATAGATCCTGAATACCATCTGCTGTGGAATTGAACTTACGGAACATCGACATATGAGGAATAAAATACTAATATAATATGCTGTGATATCCTAACATCTTAACTGCGTCCATACTGTCGTTCACGGCGTCGAGGAAGAGAACCAAGAACTATCATCACTAGTCCGCGGTCAACATATTCATGAGAAGAGATCCCGCGCAGAGGGAACACCCATCTAACACAAGATAATTTCGCACATAACTCCCGAAACAGGCGGTTGCTGATCGCCTAAAAACTTACTTACCTAAAGGATACATATATTTTTGCACGGATAAACAACGTGGCGACTCAGTCGCCTAGTTCTATTAATGATTACACAGACATACAAAGAAGCACATATATTATTGATATAGCTGCATGCAATACAAACTTATATGCTACAAATGCCACTCAAAGAATCAGGCATCGTATTTCTTAAAATTTTAAACTATTGTTGTATTTAGGGTACACTGGAGTGAGATTAATAATGATTTCTATGTAATATCAATATAATAAACGTGTATATGTTACTGTAAAAGCCCGAGTTACGGATAATCCCAGAATTCTCCAACTTAGGATTGACCAACAAGTGTTGGTCAATGATATAGAGATACTAAAAAAAGGTATTTATTTCCATGATTTTACGTGGTGTCGGTTATGCGGCGATTCTTTTCCGTCTAGCTTGTTTCTTTTAGTATTTCTAACATACCAACAAGTATTGATAAATTCTAGAATTTACCCTAATTAAGCCTTTTACAGACATATACACTGACGAGAATATTGTGAGATTAAAGACTGATTATATATATTTAAACTGTAATCGGTTATTAAAGTTTATACAGATAAAATATCAAACATGCAGATTATATTCAACTACATATCATCGGACTTCTTAAGAAAGACCACACTATATTGTTCTTTAAATGTCATTAATATGGAGAATGGTATACCCAGTGACTCTGCTACTCGATACGTTTGTGTAAAAGGCAGATAAAGAAATGCATATGGGCATAACTTAATACTATGAATCAGCATCCAATGTGCTTATAAATAAATTAAAACTAACTTATTGAGAATCATTAATGAATTAGCTGAAACCGAATGGGCAGATCAAATACCCGGTAGAGGCGAAGATAAAACTTAGTGTTCACTCGTAATCAGCATTCTAGCGAATGCCAGATCGCAAGCGAACACTCGTGACTAAGCAATACTCGACCATTCCATCCTCAAAACACCGATTCGTGAACGACTTCCAGAACCTGACTGCTGTGACGGAACGTAACCAACATAACCTATCTCCGCCTTTACTTATTAACGCAAGAAGAATGTGTATAAGAAGCAACTGAGCCCTGAAACATCCCGGTCGGTCATGAGCGACCTTAGGCTATACTATACCCTGGTCGTAAAGCGGGCTATAAAGACGGTAAGGGGGAGGTACAGACGGCGCCCCATCACTCGAGACGCGGACGCTTGTGGTCAAGCTCGTCGTCGTCCTCATCCTCGTCCTCCCACTCCCACTCCTGCTCTTGCTCGTCCTCGTCTGGTTCCGAGCGCTCGCGGACGAGCTCCTCGGGGATTTCCTCCTCGTTCTCCTGAGGAAAAATAATCATACCAAAGTTTGTACCTGAGGTAGTCATACAAGGTACACGAGCTAGTCGCCTATATCCGAGATTAGGTTGATATCCTCTCATATACTTCTACCGCCAAGCAATGAGCTTACATTGCTGTTTCGGTGTGAAGGATGAAGGGACAATAATTTTTTAATAATGATATCTTCCGGTCACAAATTAATAAAAGTCATCATCATATCAGCCATTGGAAGTCCACATCTTGACATAGACAGGAGGAGAGTCTCCCCTAGAAAGGAGGAATTCTGTTCATAATTGCCGCGCTGGGCAAGCGTGTTGGCAATCGCAATTCGCAGCTTCCACGACAGGGCTGCTGCGTCCGATTCCGCCCTGTGCATAGAGCTACACTGCGTCGGATGGATACACCGCCAGCTATAGGTTCTGGTACTTTAGTCGCCTTTTACGACACCTGGTACCGGGGTTACTATTTTACTCTGCCGGTACTTCACGGCGGTTAGTAAAAGTAGTAAAGTATTATTGTGATATTTCAAAAATTGTTAGATTGATATTAAGTAATATGTGTATCTCAGGAATCCTAATGCCTGATCTTAATCCTTAATCGAACGCTATTTTTGGAGTCTAGATGTTTATTAAATATAAAATATTTAATGAATTTAATGATTTTTATGTAATTACTTATTTTCACTCAACATGTTGCAATTATGCTTGATAAATATAACGATGAATGCTTGCGCATCCTTTTGTATGAAAAAAAGATGTAATATCAAAAGCACATACATATAACACCATAAGATTGTCAGGGTCATCGGTGATTTGTGTAAAATTGTAATTTGTAATCATAGCATTTTTGTTTTTTATCGACGATTTAAAAGTGCCCATGATAGGCCTTGCATAAAGATGCATATGCATATGTATATGTATCTGTCTTTGATTTTGAAGAACTATTTAATAGGGGTGGGATCTTATTCGTGCATATATTATAAGACACGAAACTAGTTGGGAGTAGTCTAAAATTTGTAATAACTGACAACACATTCGACACGAAACTAGTTGCATGTCAATACTCAGGAGCCACAATACTAAGACAATGTTCAGTGAGCAATAAAACGGTGTGAAGACACAAAGTAACACTCACCACGGCCTGGTGCATGACGGAGATGGGCGGCGTGTGCAGGTGCGCGGCGACCTTGCGCTCGATGAGGTAGGACACGTACTCGTCGTACAGCAGGCGAAGCAGGTGGAACGAGCCGAACGACGCCGCCGACCTGCCCACACACACCCAGCTATCACACACACACACACACCGCTCAAGACGCGCGCGCGCGACTCTGGCGGGGTTAGTACGGGCACGGCGATGGGCGTGGACAGTGCATACAGTGTGAGCGTATGGATGATTGGGTGTTGTGTGGTGCGAACTGGGCTTCGTCGTCTCTATTAATCTTGTTGTTGCACCCGAAGTATCTGACGTGACACATACGGCCGGCTACTGTTTTTTTTTAATATTTCGAAGTTTTATAGAAATAAGTACATCGTAAAGTACCGGTAATTCTAGATTTTAACGCATAATAAATCCCGAGTTGACGCGGCATTACGACATTATAGCTAAACAAGTATAGAAAGCTACGTTCTTGAACTTGTGGATCCACATATCTTGTTAAAGGGGTCACAATATATTTCAAAAAATAACTGAGATTCTCCTCGAAAAACATTACGACCCAAATGAAATACAAAAACCAACATCCGAAATACTCCACAAGTTAAGGAACGGACCCTCACAAAGCCGGGAAAATGTGTTGGAGTAAGAGTACGGCCGTCTGCGCACGCAGCTGCCAGATAGAGGGGAGGGGGGTGTGAACTGACCGGAGCGTGAGCTCGCGTATGACGAGGCTAGAGTAGAGGGACCTGTCGAGCAGCAGGCGGCGCGTCGTGTGTTGCCAGCGCCGGAGCACTCAACCGTCCATGTAGTGGTGGGGTAGAGTGGAGGGGTAGAGTGGTGGGGCAGAGTAGTGGGGTGGGGTGGGGGGAAGTCGAGTGAGAATGCGACTGACCGGAGCGTGAGCTCGCGTATGACGAGGCTGGAGTAGAAGGACCAGTCGAGCAGCAGGCGGCGCGCGCGCGCCTCGAAGTCCCCGCGCCGGTCGTGCGCGGCCAGCGCCGCGCGCACGCAGCCGTCCAGCCACGCCGCCCACTGCTCCAGCGACGCGCCGCGGCCCAGCGTCGCCTGCGCAAGAGTCGATCACTAAGCGACAGTGTGCGAATGTGTTGTCAGGTATTGCAAATTTTAGACTACTCCCTGCAACTAGACAACATTATACACCTTAGGCATGTGTAATACCCCGCTCGTACCTTGAAGTCGGCTTCGAGTCTGTTAGCGGTGGCGGCGCTGACGCAGGAGCAGGCCCAGGCCGCCTGCTCGCGGACCACCCGGAAGTCCACGCGGTTAAGGTCCGCGAGCATCTGTTAACAAATTTTAACATTTACTATTTGAGCATTCCTTTGAGCAACATAACAGTTGTACAAACCTTTATGTGCCAAGACGATTTTGGAGACTGAATTCTGATCATTACCACACAAGTCTCTAATTTAATTTTAAGAAAAGCAAGTACTTAACGTCGCACCTATATAATATATCGTTTGTAGAAACAGAATTTTTATATGCGTCGTATCTATACCTGCTGAATCTGGTGGTTGTTGGTGAGCACGGCGCGCGCGGCCTGCGCCAGGTGGTTGAGCGACGTGTAGCGACGCAGGGCGGCCGCCAGGGCGGCGGCGGCGGCGGCCTGCACGCGGGCCGGCACCTCGGGGGCGCCGGTCGAGCCCGCAGCCAGGGCCGACTCCAGACTCTTGGCGAAGTTGCGGATAGCCTGGACCGAGCGAGCGAAACATCCGCGTCAGGTGACTCGCACAGATAACGCGATTTTGTGACCACTGATATTATATATTTTTACCTGGCCATCCGAATTTTAGTTACGATTCGACAATTTTAGTTTTTTACATCTGAAACTAAATCCATCGAATCAAAGATTTATTCCGCATAGAAAACATTACCAATTATTATTGTTGGTTTTATATTACGGCGCTACTCTTACCAGCCCGGCTCCTCCGAGAACGCGTAGCAAACCCCTATGGTAGCCGGCGACTTCCAGAAATAGTGACTTATTTTTAATACATATAGATAGATGCTAATGACATCCAAGTATAAAACTTGACTGCAAAGCCGTCACTTGAGACAAACCTGCGTGAGTTGCGCCGGAATAGGGCGCAGCACGTCCGGCAGCAGCAGCTCGACCGCCTGCTGGTAGAGGCGCAGGTCGGCCGCGTGCAGCCAGCCGGCCACGTCGCGGCGCGCGAGCAGGCGGCGCGCGGCCACGCCGGCGGGCAGGCGCCGCCAGAACCCGCGCCGCGACCGCTCCACGGCGTTGGTGTCCAGCGCCGCCACGGCCTCCAGGAATTCCACGCCGTGGGTACTGCCGAGGGGTAGCTTTGTGAGATGGAAATGGTCTCGAAGAATTCGCCTAAAGCTAATCTGATAAACCAGATTTTTTTAATCACAAAAGCGGCAGCCAAGCTTGCGACCTGATTGATGGTAGGTTGTTACCGCAGCCTATTGGCCTACAACATTGAGACATCGTTTACGAGCTCCCGGCGGTGTAAAAGCCCCTTTACTCCTAGTTTGAAGAACTAAAAGCTGTAGTCCTTCACGAAAGCCTTCCACATGGAGGTGCCTACTGACTTGCACTACAGAAATTGCTTTGAAACCTTTGAGTGCACGACCATTTTGGTTCTAAAGTTTGATAAACACGCATGATATGGTGATGGTAGTTGTAGGACTAAATTGCCGCATCCACTCGCAAGGATCCAACGACCTTCGTGTACCAACCGATGGTGGTCACGCAGCTCGTCGAGGGCCGACACGGGCATGTCGAGCGGGTGGTCCTGGAGCTCGATGAGCGGCGGGTCGGGCGACGGTGTGGGGCCCAAGTATTGTCGGTGGGCGATGCCTGCCAATCCCGCGGGACTAGAGGCCGCCTCCCGTTCGCCCTCCCTCTCGCGAACTTCCTGCTAATAGAAACAATAACGGGATCGATACTACATGTACGCGGCAGCCCTACAGAGTTAGTGGTAGTGGTTGTTGCAGAACGCTATCCCAATCCAGTTCTAAGACCAAGTTCACGTTCAATTTCCTTACTTCAGTCTTCTCGACTTGACCCTTTGAAACATTTGCCGTGAATCTTTGCTTACGCTCATGGTACTAAGCATTTTTAGAGAGATAGATTAAAGAACAGTGTGATTTGAGATCAATGCTGTGTAAAAGTTGATGTTGTGACAACAATAGAGAACGGAAGTGAACGGAAGACGGACGACCTAGGCGAACATATAAAAACCAGGTACAGGAGGTATTAAAGAAGGGCCAAAAATAAACGAGCGCGAATGAAAGGAGTAAGGGAAGCGATAGAGGTATGCCAAGATCCTAGCCAGTGGAGATCTATAGTCTCTGCCTACCCGGATGGGACACTGGCGTGATATATGTATGTAAGTATCTAAGTATTCGTAATCCCTCTGTTTTACTTTAAGCTACTTATGTTAGAGTCAGGTCAACAAATGAGATGTTGTGTGAATTTATTTATTTATGTATGACCATGTTTACCTGCTGCTCATTGTTGACATCTATCTTGTCCTCGACGGCCTCCTCAACTGGCGGGGCCTCCCCGGCCGTGGCCTTGGCCCGGATTCCGTAGTAGTGGTACTTAGAGTTGCCGCGGGTGCCAAGGCGGCGGGTCCTCAGTCCGACGAACACGGAACGGATGACCTTGCCAAATGACGCGGCGTTCACAGGGTCCAGCCGGTGAGCGGTGCAGTGACGGAGATAGTGAGAGTACAGAGTAGAACGCGGCAGAGACACGCCTATGTAAGGAAAATGGACCGTTTTATGTGTGTCATTACATTGACTCCTTACTCGGTGTAATCACATTACTCTTCTCAGTTTGAATCTGATATACTGTGGACCCCCGGTAGTCCGACAAACATTTTGCAGGGCAGTGTCGAACTATCGAATTCTTCGGATTATAGAGTACTGCCTAAGACCCCCTATAGTCCGGAATTTTTTACAAAAGAGTACCTTGTAATCAGACAAATTACAGATCCAATGATAAGATTCTTTATACATATTATATATACATATGTACATATATGTACTCTGAAGTACAAATCATACTTGTAGACCATGTCGGATTACAATCTATCTAATCGACTGGTTGCAACTAGGGATAAATCTTTTATTGAACACCCTGGTCTAAATGAAAAAAACTGCATATTTAAAAGATTCAGGCAGCACACAAGGAATTCTTAAGATATTTGTCATTGTTATGTTTTCTTTAAAGTCAAGAAGTATCAGCTGAACAGGCAGCAGAATAATAAAATCGAACTTCTCTAAAATATATGACCAATGACCACTTTTCTGACACAATGTGAGTCATTGTTGACACAAGATAAATCAGATAAACTACATAAATTTCAATTGTATCAATATCAATTATAACGGTCAAATTACACTGTAATTATTGCAGTTGAATTCTGTAAGTACTGACGTAGTTAACAATACAACAACAACATTTATGGAACTACATTAGTATAGCCGAAAGCCGATAATTGCTATAAGTAACCTTAGTGAACATAACTTGTGTTATTTTCCTTATAATCTGGCCACAAACAAAATTCCTCCAGTTCAACTAATTATTTAAGAATGCCTTTACATTAATTAGAAGTATTATTATACTGTACTAGCTTAAAAGGCAAATACAATAAAGTAGGAGAAGCTCAAGCGAAGGTTTTTGCGCGTTACTAAGGAAATCATATAAGGGAGAAACCTTGCACCCTGAAATGTACCCCACCCCTTCCTTGCCACATATGGACCTTTAATATAGGAGGGTGCGAGGGTAACCCGTCAAATAAGTAACAAAAATCGATCCTCAAAAAGCTCGAGCACGTCAGATTTGTGTATTTATACAAAAGTGTATTTCACTAAAATTAATTTCGAGCGTGTTTGATTTTCTTTTTTTTTTAAGGAAATCCTGTCAGGATCACGAAAACATAATCTGACGAGTTGATGGGGCGATGAAACAAAAATCTTTAATAAAGGTGAATGCGTACAGATGCTGAATACTATGATTGTATGATTCCACTTCTCCCCCCTTTTTCCTTCTCACTCTGTCGCACTGCCCCCACAATACCGTTACTTACATTTTAGATTTAATTGCAACCAGTAAAAAAAAGTTTTTTCAAATTCGTTTGATCATTCAGGACACAGGACGATTCAACAAATCGAGTTGAACCGTCTTTATACTTCTCACGCGCTCAAGTATACAAAATTTACTTTTTTAATATTTTAAAAAAACTGGTCAAGTCTTTTGGTCACGTCTAAACGGCCAGTCCTTTTGAGTTCATTTAACATTTCTTTTGAAAATCTGACACACTTTAATTTCTGTACCTACCTCTTTACGGGCTAGTATGTCGTAAAATATAAGAAATACAAAACTGTATACACAATAAATGTCTGACGCAATTGAGTATTTCCATATGACTGTATTATATTTTGTTTTTGAATACTTGTACATGCTCTCCTCCCACTATGGAATGGAAATCTTAATATTAATTTAACTTTTTATCATTTTCGAACCGAATCTTCACAATCTGATAGGTGAAGCTTGACGCTTTAGTTAAGTGGAAATTTATCATCCCAGGCTGCCCTACTACTATGTGCCATGTTGTTCCAGCCGATACTTCTTATATAGTACATAAAGCTGACTCGAACTTCAACTTTTACATAACTAGTTTTATTTTCGTTCTGTTTATATACAAATTTTTCAGTACATTATTTCTTCTATACTGTCGAGGTCCACGAGGATTAACCTATGTTAAAAATAAGTATTTATAAGTAAGGTTGCATTTCATAAAACTAAAGCATAGTAATCTAATAGATAAATATTCGTTTTCGGAAGCATTCTTTAATTAAAATAAATATATTTGCATCATGCCGAAAGTAAACGTTATGGGTATGAAATTTCGGAAATGTAAATATTATTTTCGGTTTGGTTATAGTATTTTTTACTACTTTTTTTTGTATACTGCTGCTTAGTGTTGTTTAGTGAAAGGGCAAGCGAATAAAGTGCATAACAATGTGTTGAGGAGTATTCACCTAAAGCAATAAAAGATTTTAATGTAGCCGTATAAAAATGCCGTAAAATGCCGTGGGGTATCGGTATAAGTAGAAGCGGACGTCGTCGTCGCGAAGTTACGCTCTGCGATTGCCACCACGCCTGCCCAGCGCGGTATTTATGGGCAGAAATCCCCTTAATCCTATGTCTAGCCTATGGGATAGCCTATGGGAAGCCTATGTCCAACAGTAGACTTTTTATGGCTGGTATAATATAAAACAGTTATATAACAAATAATAGTGCAAAAGCAACCTAGGATGGTTAATTTTATTATAACCTAACAGAAAAATCGTACAGCTGAAATAGTAATCTCAAGAAGGGCAAATTTATCTTGAAAGCTTGCAAGAAAATTCCATTCCCAAATTTCGCTAAACATGCAATTAATTAAGCAGTAATATTTTACTGCATCAAATTTTCTAATGCATTCACTTATCATAATAACACTAAATCAAACAAACACTACAAATTTAAATTGAAGTTATCATGCACTAATAAGCTTTATCAGAAGTTGCAAACACTAATAAGACAAGACACAAACACTTCAACTTCCACTTCCTCCTCCAAAAAGTGACAAACTTAATTGAACCCAAGACTCACTTCTACAGTCGTCTATAGCCAAACTGTATTAAGCGCAACCTCTCCTGTATCTAGAATTGGTAAACTGTACAACGCTCGTGGTGGATCCCAAAATGTTCACTTTATCTTCATCGAATTACAAATCTAAAGTAAAAGAATTATTGTAGAGCAAAGGCTTTTGTTAAACTTATTTGTTCTGAATTTAATTTTTATTATTATTTTTGTGTTATTTTGCAATGATATTTTTCTTTTCTGATATTACCTTTTGTTTCGCATGTGATTTACGCCTATAAATGATTTTACGACTATAAATGATTGTGCATTTAGACTATTCTATACTGCAAGTGTAAATGTTACAATCTTCCAATCTGTATTCCGGGGTACTGGGTATATATGACATAGTATCTTCAGTTCCTAGGGTTTGCAACACGCTAGTGATATCTTTGTGATGACACGAGCATATACAGGCTGCGGTCACGTTTACGATCAAGCGGACCGTATGCTTGTTTGCTGACTTCATAATATAAATAAAAAAATATAGTTGGTATGTACTATGCTAGCTGTGGGCTAGTAGGTCCACGTAGAATAGTGAACTTGGGCAGCATGTTTTATTTCAAACTACAAACTTTCACGCAACACACGTAAATTTTTCACTCGTTTTCGCCACACTTTTGATTGATACTCCACTCCTATCAGTCGTAGAATGATGTTGTATAGCCAACGTTATTTCTTATTATACCAGCTATCTGCCAGCAAGTCCCGTTAAAATCGGTCCAGCCGTTTCAGAAATTACATCAAACAAACAAACAGATCAAAATATATATTTTGTTATATGTACCGTGTATACATCTATGCATTTAATAAAATGCAATTATTTCTACATAATAATAAGACACTCTAATTATATTTATATGTATTTATGAAAGTTATTAATCCCGCAAATATTATTGAAATGTATAACAAATAATCTCGCGGGTGACAGGCAGTAGCTTAGGCATATTTCGCTATATTAACAATTGAAGTTTAGCAGACAAGGTATGCGTACGGCAAATAAAACTGTTAGTACATATTAACATATCATTATTTTAATTAATAGAACTTAACTACAATAATAAGAAAACTCACGTAGAGATCGTTAGGCCACACAATAAGAGACAGCGAGAAATAGAACAAAAGCATCATATTCTGGTATCCACGAAACGACAAAAGAAAATGCGGAAGACAATACGAGACGCAATGAAGGCAACAGCCGGAAAATAATGGACTAGGACAGCGCTAAATAGAAAAGTTGTCGATGTTGGTGACTCACTAGATTCAACAGCAATTTTAAAATTATGGAAAACATTGTATCATCTAAATAAAAGACTTCGTGGTAGTATACTGAACGGAACGTCGAGTCTGTATTGACTTGGGTGTATTCGGTTGGGCGGTTGGCAACACATACTGGTTTGGATCGAGACGTCGAACTGAGCGGGCTTGTTGCTACCGGCTTCCGACTTTACCGCGTTCCGGCAAGAATCCGTCCCTGCTTCCGCAATCTCTATTCTTTTGATTATTGATTTATAAAGTTTATTAATAACCCCCTGGATTGTATCTGGCCTATTATTTACAAGAAATAAGATAGTAGATGATTTCTCGAGCGTCGGACGCCCACACTACCCTCCGACATATAACATATAAATTTAAGAATCTAAATGAAGCACATTACAATTTAGCTGCATAGTCAGAAAAACTGATATGGCAAAAAAATTGTATATTTTTTTATATTAGAGGTTGACAAACTTGAAAACTGTTGACCAGGTTGACAAACAAGCATACAGTCCGCGTGATGATAAGCGTCACTGCAGCCTATAGACCCTCGTAATATCACAATATATCACTAGCGTGTTGCCAACCTTGTGACTTTATGATATTACGTCACATTCATTACCCAGTAATTTTACTGCCTCTCTCACCCTTCAAACCGGAACACAGCAATGCGAACATTGCTACTTGGCGGTAGAAATAAGGTACCAATACAGACTAGACTACCTTTGTATGAGGTCTACCTCACGTATGATTATGGAATTTTTCTTTGCGTTTTCACGATCGAATACTTTAAATGATCGAATTAAAAAGCTGCGACCCACCATTTGGTCGCCCATGTTATATAAATATAGTCTAATAAAAATACATGTTAAAAAAGCCCGTCTTGAATAATGCCTATCCAATGTCGTAATATGAGTCAGATTTATTTTTTATTTTTGCTTGTCTGATCTTTTTTTATATTGTGTACAACTTGAAAGATAGGATACCTAGTATATATCTCAATTTATAGTCGCAATATTTTATTTTATACGTCTGTTGAGTCAGCTAGTCATTTATATGAAACAATTATTAAAATCACGTCTCATTTTTAAGTAATTCGTTAAAAAGAGCAGCAAAAGTCGTTCATAATATTATTTTTAACAGTTGTAAACAAATATGTTTTTGTTAAACCACTAATTTTATAACAATTAATTATAACATCGGATTCCTGGGATTTGAGGAAATAAAATTTGGCTAATATTTTCCGTGCAAAGATAATAAAGTTCTGTGTATGAATTTTATAATATAATTTTCAAAACAATTTTACTGATCGAAAGAGCATAAGAAAAATATAATTAAAGTAGAAAAAACACATTGATTTACAATATGTCAATTTTTTAAATAAACACGAAAACGGCGTATTTTTGAATTTTTTTAAATTTGTCGTTGAATAACTCAAAAAATAGAGATGATAAGTACATCGAATTCACAGATAACTGATTGTCACTTCCAATTTAATAATAGTATCTTCTATACTTCCAGAAGTTGTTTCTTTTGTTGTTTAAGAAATATACTCTAGTGCCCGTGTCTATAAACCATGATGTTTCTATATAATAAGCTAAACAATCGACAATCTAAGCTAGACTTAACTTACCTGTCTCTTAATACAAGAGATTATTTACCTTGATTATTCTGCCTTTATTTTACTGTTACTAGGACGATAAACAATCACGGTCCGCGTCACCGATACCTACAGTCGCCCACGATATAATTAACGTGACGCCAACCTTGTGACTGCCTCTCTCACCCTTCAAAGATAATGCGGAATCTGTAGTTGGGTGGCAAAAATAGGTGGAGTAATATACGTAAGAAAGTCGTCTGACCTTCTTGCAACAAACTTTTCAAACGCATTTCACATTTTAAGCATGTGAGGACAATATCGCTACAGAATTCAAAATTAGAATCTATAATCACTACGTTAGTGTTCGTCTACATAAAAATTGGGAACAGCTACATAAATCTGTAAAATTATTGGAGAAGTTTTCGTACTACGTTTTTCTCATTAAACACTTAGTCACAATTCTCACAGCTAAATCAATTGTAGGTAACGTATCGGGTATTTTTATCAGCAAATAGCGACGCGAGCGTCATGCCCTACAACAAAATGGCGGAAGCCGTTGGAAGGGTGTTACGCACACGAAGCAATGTGATATTTAACTATACAAATAAGAAGTGTAAAAAATCATTTAAATAAACTACGATCTTATTTCGGTAATGCAGTAAGCACTAGTTTATAAATAGAGATGCCGTCGTGCAGGCCTAGTGCAAGCGAAAAGTAAAACAAGGTAATGTTGTATGAACGCACAGCCCTCACCTTCGGCAGTCTCGTAGTGGTCGAGCAGCCACTGCACGGTGGCGGGCGGCATACGCGGCTGGGGCGCGCCGCCCGACACGGCTTCAGGTGACGCGGGCCCCTCCGGGTCGTCGCTAGCCACCTGGGACACGGCCTGTGCAAAATTGGAAGCGGTCATCGGTGTGCAATGTTGCTGGACATTGCTATTTACACCACAAAGGCGGCATACATGCGGTTACTCAATGGCAGGCGGTTACCGCAGCCTATGGGCTTTTTGGCGTTTATAAAATGGCAGCCGTTTTGTTTTTTTTACCGGCTTAAAGGTACCGGGTCCTGTTCTAATTCAACTATAACTATTTATGTAGTGTGGATCGTGCCTGCATAATTAACCCCTTTTTTGTACTGAAACATTGTAAATATTTCGATTTTTCCCAAAATAAATCAGTTAGCTCTGCGAAGTTTTAATATTTTTATTCTTGTTGTCAAGTCACGCGGGAAAGGTCCAGATCCAGACGCATATAACTTATATACGCTATTTCTGGTATACAATTACAATACTCGAGATTCTAGTTAGAAAACGTTAAGAAGAAAAGCGACAATACTGCGTACTTTTATTATAATTATTTAGAAGGCACAAACTTACATAAATTAATCTCATAAATAAAAATGTTGTAGACAAAAAGTACTTTGCCATTGAAAATATTCCCAAGCACAATATTAGTATCAGAAAATTAAAACCCTATTTAATGAACCTACCATAAAAATGCTCAGTCGTTAATTTCAGCCCAACCGGAGGTTAAGGCGAGATCGCTCTTTATTAAGCAGAACTCTAGCAACGGAACACGAACCCTAGACTTCCACGAAGTCTATTTCTTGGTTTGTTAATGGCGTTTACTCATCACCAACCTTACGAATATATACGAAGGAGCCGCCGTCCTTGCGGTCCTGCGGCACCTTGAGACGCTGTCGAGAACCAATACCAGTGCAAGCACCGAATGCGTCGGTTCTTACTGATGAACCCAAAGCCAAAGCCCAAAACTTACTATTAACTACTAGTACCGCGTGGGCTGTAGTCCCCTCCTTTTTGTCCAGAGAGTACCGAAGCAGTAAAGTCTCTCACAGGGACAGCAAGAATCCTACATTGACTAGCATATCCTTATACTTACCACAACCCCGTAGGCAGTGTAGTCCGCGGAGGAGCCGCTGGCCCAGCCGTTGTCGGAGGCGGCCGCGTCGGACGTCGAGCCGTTGCCCACCGTCGCCACGCCGTACACGGGGAACGTGCGAAGTGTTTCCCTGGTTTACGACAATATTCAGGCCCAAATTGACGACGAATTGCCGACGACGTAGTGCCTCTATCTTGTGCGCTAAGGTTTGTGGGCTCCATTTCACCACATATGATGAATAATTTGTATTCGTTCTGTGTCTGTATGTTATTGTGTTGACCTCTATTGTCTGATCTCATTTACGCAAGTGTTATAAGCTACTTATCTCGAAACAGGTCGATGTATGAAGGTGTTGTGTTTTTTTTTTTTATTAAACTCAAAGATGTTAGTTAAGTAGTACTAACACAAAATGTTTTTAGACAAAACAAGAAACAAGTTGTGTTCCTGTTTTTTACACTTACAAGGCCTAATAAGTGAACCATTCTTGATGAAACTTTAACAGTGCTTGAACGAGGTACTTAACACAGGCTAAAAGTTCCCGTAGGACGCAAGTACCAAAAGAGGATAATAATTACAAATTATCGCTTGACTTGATTTATTTAAATGAGAGGGTGAGTTTATACAACTCTTTTATAGGAGGAAGTTCCTCTGAAACAGCTTACAGTACTTAGGTCCAAGAAATTGATTCTAGATCTTCTGTGTCTCATTGTAATTATATATGTCTAATGCAATGATTATTAGGGGATACATTATTTTGTAGGGTCTTCAGGACTGTCTGTATTATAAGTATAGACTTCAGTATACTCTCTCTAGGAAGTTTTTGTAATATTTGATTCAAGTGCCCTTGTAATTTAACTTCTTAAAGTATATTTAAAATTTGGCTATATTTAACAGATAAAATACCTGCAAGGTAAAAATATAAACGATTTTGAAGGAGTTTACCAGATTATCAAGTACTGTACTATCTGTACATTAACAGTAACTGGTGATTTTAAGGCGGTAATAAAGCAAGTGTAGGTAATCTGTATTAACCGATTTTTTCTCTATTTCAAAAGTATTCTATGGCCATATACCACAGATCCGACCCGAATTTCTGAATATTAATTTCATAACAGACATCATACGGTTTTCTTGATATTTTAGAACTTTAACACCGAACTGGGTGTTAACTAAAATATCATTGTAAATTAAAAAATAAACATGATGGAATTCGTTTTTTTTAAGTTTCACCTGAATCTAATTGGAATATGATGGCGCATATAATATAACCAAGTCAATACGTACATCTGAGGCTGGTGGCCCTGGGAGTACATATCCTGGGGCTCCACATACTGCACGTGGTAGTTGACTCCATTTCCGCCCTCGCCTGCGGACACATCGAACAATATGTGAAAAACCTGACTGAACCTGACTTACACACGACGCCACAACACTTGGAAAAAAAGAAACACCGGTAGCAATACTCCATTGTTAATACCGAAGATTTGTTAGCACGCAACACCTAGCGGATAAAAGCCAGTTGCCGTTATACTTTGTTAGTTTAACAGCAATCACTAAGGAGACCTAACCCCTAAATAGGTACAGCCTTAAGGTCCGGCCTCGCCCGGCGACTACGAAACAATTGAGCAGCCTGCAATCCGTTCCACGTCAGAGTGGAGTCTATAATTATAAATGAAACCTTAGGCCTTAGGGAGGCACTCACAGGGGTAATACGAGCGGTATCGAGGCACCTCCATGCCGCTGGAGATCTCCCAGGCAACTTGCTCTGGACCGTACTTCCCAGAAACAACGCGCCCGACTTACATACATCTGTCCCTGTCGGCGAAGAGCGTCTCGCTCGCGCAGACGCCTCCACCTCACCCCACCTGTTATTTTGACCATTGAAAGAGCGATGTAAGCGATATAATTGCAAACTTTCCCCTTTGTAGTACATTTATTGCCTATGTACAGACGGCTTATCTTACAGGCTGCTCCATTTTTTAAATAATTTAACTATGTTATTATGTATTATTAAGCTTTTATGTTACTGTAAACATGGTATTGTTTAACATGTTAACATTTGTTTTTCAAAAAGTTACTTTGTTAGTACAGCAATGAGCAATGAAGTTATAAGGAACTGGATGCGTGAAGCACATGACGTTAGTTTCCAACAAAGACGATTAATGAGTTCAGTTAAATCAGCCACAAACCGATGCAATGGCGCATAACTTGCTGGTTTGCAAATACACCGGCACAAATCTAAAGTAACCAAAATTAAAATACGAAAACTAACGAATATTAATTCTAAATTATTTTTATTAAATATTTTCTATTACGAATTTCGAAGGTAGTTATTTTCGTAAAAACCATACCAATCTGACTTGTACTGTAAAATAACAATAGCGACCTAAGTGTTATTATATAGTATAGTATTTAGACAATGTATTTAAGAAAATTTACTTAACAAGTCATATACTTGCTGTGGGTTACCACCAGAGAAAAATAGTACCTCCTTTTATACCCTGTGTAGTATGAGGTGACTAAGATACCGGCACCGACAGATGGCGGTATATCTACGCAAAACAATGTAGTTCAAATGCACAGGGCGGAGATGGACAGTAGCATTCCCGTCATCCAGCTTCACTTTGCGATTCCCTCTTCATGAGAAGGCCTATCTCCAGTTGATGTACAACGGCTGATATGATAAAATCATATACAATAGCCGGCTTTAGGTAAATAGAAATACCTATATCCATTACAATACATCACAACACAGCCTATAGACGTTCGTAATCACAAGGTTATCACTTATCGTTATCGACCTTATGACCTAAAGATAATATTTCATGTTACATTTTATATTACATAATACTGCCTTTCTCCCTTCAAACTGGAATACAGGAATGCGAAAACTACTGTTTTGCAGTAGAAATAGGTGAGAATGTGGTTGGTACCCATGCAGACGACCTTTATATGACTTACTCATAAAATATTCGAGCGGGATACGCAAATATAGATTCGAATTGAAATACCATATAATAAATATTGCATACACGCGTAACCTGGTTATACCCAAGTGAGATGGTTTCTTCCTTCAGGAGTTGACGAAATAAATAAAACTTAGTTCAGACAATAGTGCGTGTGATGCGTTTCTTGTACATCAGATATAAAGCGAGTGGTTATTAAAATTCAAACAGAAATAATCTTACTTATTGTTATTGATAACGATTACAAATTAGGGAACGGTGCGGAGTTACAGAGATGATGTCATTTAGATGATTATTTTGGCCTAAATATTTAATACAAAAAAGGCTCAATATGATGCAATGCAATTATGATGCAATAAATGAAATAATTTGTCAGACAAGTAGGCACAATTGGAAGGCACATAAAAAAGGAAGCACCCAATACATGATCGGAGACACAAACACGATATAAAGCGGGCGCCCGACGGGCACGCGTCGCATCAAAGGTAACCAGTCAGGTGCGCGTTACAATGGGGATCATCCCTGCGCACTCATTATGACCGCTCAGGTATTACCGAGGGGCATCGCAATTATCTCCTATTATTACTTTTTATTTGCAACCCTTATTTCATAAAAACTAACCCCAATAACGTCCCTATCACGGCCATGTAAAGTTTGAATTTGTACGTACACGCAATTTGATAGTTTAATAGGAAGCTTTAATATGGTATCGTCTGACAGGTACGAGATAATCAGATCGTGATGGTAGAGCCGAGGGTGAGATTTATTGTGTTTCATTTGTCCATCCATCAAAGGTTTACGGAACGTTTGTAGTGTGTTGTGCTTGAAGATAAGTACGGATTTAGAAATCTTCAAATATATGAGCCCTTTGAGGATTCGCAATGTATTGTGAGTATTCTGCTTGTTGTTTATGTTTTTTTTTCTATTTCATAAAATCAAAAGATAATATTATTATCATTCCTTGAGCCTACAGATATCTAAATAATGATATATGTACCTTCTCTATTATTTCCAATAAGAAATTTATTATCCACACACATTACATCGAAAATAAGTAACTTTACAAAAAACATGGTAGCGTGTATTTTACGAAAATCGGCTTTTTAAAAACTGAACTCCTTGCAATGGCTCACTAGAATCACTAAAATGAATGAAATCCAATCACAATATATAAAAACGTACAAGCATTTAATTTTATTATTGTTACATTTATTATTAATCGTCTTAACATCTGACGTTAAATAAATTAACGTATAATATAAAAAATATATGGTCGTACCAATAATAACTAGCTTACTTGGTCTCTTACTAATAAAATATACATATAGCTTGTTCGTAGCGTAAACACAATCACACATAAGTCTTACAATGCGGTCGTTTGTATCTAATTCAGAGAAAGTAAGTAAGCTTATTAAGAAGACATTGCAATGGACTTATAAATTACATTTATATATTATACATTAAATCACTTTTTATATGTCCCCATGGACAATTTTGACCGCGGTTCTATCCCAAGGACTTGTAAAACCTAAGCATTAACACAGACAGTCAAATTTTAGACTTATCCCAAACACCAACAAATAAAAAGGCGACATAAGAAGCATGCATGCAAGCGAGTCAACAAGCACATATAAAAAACAAAGACTTGCTTTCTTGGTCACTGTTGTCTTCCACCTTGACTGTCAACGGGTCGATGAGGCCGTGGCTCCATGCGTCCTGCACTGTGCCGTCGCCACACAACAAACACGTAAATAAAATGTGCTCGGTACATGTGCAAAATAAAATACGAACAACTCAATATTGCATGCAATACAAAATAAGATAAAAACGATAATAATTAAAAACATATATAATTAATCACTTTGAAACGGCTTTGGAATGCGGTTCCTACATTTACATCTACAAAGTTTCATTCGCAATTCGGCAACTGGGATCAAAAGATGCTGCAGCCGTTTTAAAGTCGTTACAAATACTTTCAATTACGTCTCTTGAACGTTAATGTGAGAAAATATTCAACAAGTTTATTCTGTCTAATAAGGACAAATTGCACTTATGCAATACATAGGCCGTTTGACGAAGATGGTAGTGATCCTATCTTGTGCGCCAAGAGTCGTGGGTTTGTTCCCCTACCAGGACAAACTATTATAATAATTATATGGTGATATGTGTGTTTGTTCTGTTTCTGAGTGTTAAATATACGTATTTAGAATTATATTTGCGATTTCTCTATTGTCTGATGCCCGAAACACAAGCTTTAAGCCATTTATCTCGGAGTCCTAATATAAGATGCTGTGTGATATTATTTTCAAACATAAATGTAATAAATAATTTGTGAAAGTCATATTATATTCATTTCAGCAGCACCTTGAACTGGATAATCTGTCTGATAAAATACACAATGAAAAAAATACTTGCAATTTTATATGTAGAATACAAGAGAAAATATAAAAAAAACAACTACTACACATAATCTACAGCTGACATGCCTATTTAATCCGATACATTGAACAGTTAGCAAGCTCTTACAATTAAGATGGCTTTTGAAGAATACTATAGTCACATATCATTGCAAGTTGAGACAGTAGCTGAACGAAAAGTCATAATTCCTTGATATGCAAATAAAATTAGGTAACAGATGAGATAAGGCTAGAATATAAGAATAAGAATCTACATAGAGAGATTGTTCAAGGCAAGTTGAAGCCGTTGGAAACTCATTGCTGACTCCCCCAGTAAGAGCTTACGGACTGTAGTCACATTACGAAGTGGGGGTACTCACTGGCGACAGTGATGTAGGTATGCTGACCGTCCGCTGAAGGACTGGAGTGGCCCGAGCTATCACCATTCACCTCCACTACGCTGCTGGACACCTGGCGATGATAGTCCTATGATTTAACAACACCTCCACCAAACTGAGTGAACCGTACTCATTAGATCATATGTTTAGTATTAGTTTAGTTAGTACATATAGAATTACTGGACAGGACAATGGGATTTCATATTGTCACTTTCCAATAGAACAGACAAAAACAAACTGAACTAGCAACATAGTAGTGTATTAAACTGTTTAACAATTTGTGACAGAAAACTTATTCTCCAAATTCCCTTCATTAACCATGTCCTAGGACAATTTCGACCTTGAACGTTTGGTTTTCCTTAAACATTTTCATTAGAAAAACACAAAGCAAACATTTTAACCACACAGTAGTATTTCCTACTAACTTTATTACTGTAAATAATTAGGTAGAAACAATGTGCGAGAGGTACCGGCAGAGTAGAATAGTACTTCCCTCTGTAACAGGTATCGTAAGATTACGGTACCGGAACCAACAGATAGCGGTAAATCCATCTGCAATAGTGTTGCTCAAATGCGCAGGGCGGTGATGGGCAGCAGCATCCTCGTCGCGAAAGCTGCGCTCTGCAATTGCCAACACGTTTGCACGGCGCGACAATTTTGGGCAAAATTCTCTCTTTCTTCAGGAGGCTTATGTCCAGCAGTAGGCTTCCAATTGCTAATACACTGAATGTCCGTGCTATATGACCACATGTAAGAAGTAACACTGAACAAACAACAGCATAAGTAAACTAGACATTATCATATCAGCCATTGGAGTCCACTGTCCACCCAAGAAAGAAGCAATTTTGGTCATAATTGCCACGCTTGGCAAGCGTGTTGGCTATCGCGAAGCTACGCTTTGCGAAGTGGATACTGCTCCCCATCCGCGCCCTCTGCATTTGAGCTACACTGTACCACAGTCGCCACTTACGACACCTGGAACAGGTAAAGGTACTATTCTACTCTGCCGGTACCACACGGCCATACCTACATTAAAATTATATACTAAGTTCAGATTCACTTAAATAAAACTATGAGATGACAGTTGCACAATTTTTATCTACTGCCGGCACTGCGTTCCTGGTCTCGCTCGCCCCTCGTCTGTTCATTTAAGTGTCTTCAGTTCACAAGATTAGTTCTTGTGCCAAGGCTGATCTTGTGGCTGCTGATCTTGTGCGCCGTAACTAACATGTTACGGCGCTTAGTAAAATCTCGAAAGATTGTACTTACATGCTGAATCGCATGCTGTAGATGAATCGAGTTGGATATTTCTGGAATCACAATCAGCTCACGCACTGTGTTCGGAGAAGCCCCACCGCCCGAGCTAGTGCTGGGTCCCTAAAGAAGTCACATACAATTTAAAAAATAACAACGTTAAGTAAAATCAAAACGTGGACTAAGAAAAGAAAGGGGCTAAGCATACACATTAAAAGTCAGTCACAACTGCATATGGATATATAAAGTTAATGGCCATATTAATAGAAATAGAAAATGTCATAAATAGATAACAAGTCTCGAAAAACAACTCGGTAAGACATTATCCAAATCCATTTTGGTACAATTCAGACCTGCGACTAGAGCAGAAAAGAAATTTCTACTGACGTCGTGTCGTGAAAGGATTAATACGAGTAAAGGAAGCTAGAGGTATGCCAAGATCGTAGCGAGTGGATATCCATAATCTCTGCCTACCCCGATGACACGGACTGTATGTTATGTATGTATGTAGTGGGAAAAAGTATATGCAATTCCAAGTAAAGCAAGTCTAACAACTTATTTATAAAATGTGACTACGCCCCTATTCGTCACAGAAATAGATGCTAGCAGAGCCTATAAAAACACTTTCAGCCAATAATTTACACGTTTATGAATAGTGGTAGTGTATATTCTATAAATTCTTCGAGTTTTAATTAATTCATAATGCTGGATTGATCAAACTTTTAACTCACTCTAAATTGACAAGCAGTATTTTAAAAGGTTATAACAAAACGTGAAGACAAATCGTATCGCTTAGACGTGTAATTCGCGAAAGAGCTATAACTTAAACACAAACAAAAATCGTGCATATAATATTAATTTTAGTAAAATGTTGCATTACGTTTATTTGGAGTACCTGCGCCGGGGCCGCAAGCCGCGCCGCCATGTCTGGAGAGGGTGGAGGCGACGACTCTACGAGTACCTCGTCGCCGCACTCAAAATCTGCAACATACATAGTATTTTCTTTAATTTACACTTATTAATATTAAAACTTATAATTATTTTTATTAGACTAGGTACACAAAAAAACGTTGTATGCTTATTTGTGGACTTGATATTAGACGTCACTGCAGCCTATAGTCATAAAATTAAAAGGATATCAGCAGCGCGTTGCCGACCTTGTGACTTGAAGATATTATGTCACAATGCTTGTTTGATATTAAGCGGCGTCACCGCAGCCTATAGTCGTATTATCACAAGGATATCAGCAGCGCGTTGCCGACCTTGTGACTTGAAGATACTAGGTATGTCATATTACCCTCTCTTGTCCTTTAAAGCGGAGCAGAACTATGCGACCACCGTTATTTGGCGGTAGAAATAGGTGAAAGTGAGGTACCAATGCTAACGATCTTTTGTATGAGCTTTACCTCATGAACCTCAAAGCTTTAAACATTTCATTGAAGTTCAACATCGAACCCCTAAACACAATCGATGTTTAGGGGTTCGATGTTAGAATCGAATCCAATCTGCAACTTACGCACATTAGACACTTTAATAAATTTAATATTGCCTCTATTTCATGAAATGGTCATGATCACTGCTTGTAACGAGTAATTAACCTCTAAAAATAAGATATGATATAAGTAGCAGATTTTCTCTTATAAAAGTATTAACTAAATGCGCCATCGTTCTTTCCTGCTTATATCTAAAAAATGATAATCCAATTCAAAACTCAATAATAGATCTCTATCTAACTGTATAGATCATCAAACTCCATCGATATATAAAACTACACCCGTACTACACGCGTTAATTACGAGTTTTACCCCAAACAATCTTTTTAGAAATTTAAATTAACCAGGAACTACTTCCATTTAACCTAGGTTACAGTTAAATGTTTCACAAAGAAAAAAAATCCCCTCTAACACAATTCACATTCCCATTTCTATGCTTATAATCTGCATACTTCAGTGATATACAGCATAACTTCTTACTATAGATATTTCCTACAAATTGACTTGTTATTAACAATGCACTACTATGCATATCAAACAGCCAATGAATATGACACTACGCTGATTTTATTGACCTTAATACCTACTGCTTGTCAGCAAGAGCACAATCAGTGTATTCTATCTTACCCTTCAATTAATTGCATACACTTTTAATCTTATCCTAATTGTAATTCCTTGTCCCCCTATGTAAAACAGGAAGCCAACCCTCCCTATCCCTAAAGCTAGGTAGGCACCTACTCTCAATAGATATCTAGAGACTGAATATTTAAAGCCCAACTTTAAATGAATATTAATAAAAATAATCAAAAGTAGATTATTATTTGGATCAATAAATTAAATACAATAATCAAAAGTAGATTATTAATTGTATCAATAATTACATACAATTCCAGCAACAAATTATACAGAATTATAGTTTAATGAACTTCAATCTTTTTAAACATTATAATTTGAAACAACAACATATTTATCATAATAAGTAGCCAACACATTGTAAATAATAAAAGGTATTATCATAGAAACAAAATTAACAAAATTGCATAACACTATCCCTAGCGAAAGAGATGTTATTGATCTGCCGGGAGCTCGGGTGGCGGAGTATCCGAGGAGCGTATCCAGGCAACACCTCATCTGCCCTCCGTGCCTTTACTCTCAACACAACTATATAACAACACACTCACTTTCCAAGTAAAACACATTCTCAAATCTCATCTCAGACATTTTGAGTTGGTTTTTATGAATTTATAACTGTAACAACACTTTTACACAACAGAGACACATTGTTATGAGGAAGGACAGATAGTACTACAGTATCTTGTATTGATCAAACAACTGTTTCTATGTAGCTGCTGCCATGTTGAGTAAGCTTGTTCTGACTCTTTTTGTTTCTAGGTGTTTTGTACTGTGAGTTTGTTATGTAGGGTGTGTAATTTTGTGTGTCTTGTGTAGTGGGGTGCATGCAGGTGGTGTGTTGTCACGGATGGGCGGTCCCACCTGCCATCAACTGATGTGACATGCATGGGTGGACAATATTACCCTAATATTATAGATAATGGAATGTTACTTTTGTTGCTTATATCTATAAAAATTATTAATGAGATATATATATATATAGATATGGTTCATTGAATATGTTTGTAGTGAATAATTTATATTTGTAATAACACAAATATAGTTACAGTAATTTGTAATAATACAAATTGTACTTTATACCTAAATTATTTATATTAAAAATAAAACAATTATAAACTATTTTCGAGATTGAGCTTAACCTCTGTGAATGTTTCTGGTTTAAAAGTGAAAACTTTAACCAACTTTCAACTTGTTTAAATAACCAGCCTATACCTATTATATAGGCATAGGCTGGTTATTTAAACATAGGCATATATAATAAGGATAGTATAGAGTAGTTGTATGGGGAACAGGTGAATAACAATATTGAAATTGTACGAAACAAAAAGCGGCTCGTGCCGTACCAGGTACCGCCGCCGTTGCTCCCTTCCGTCTCGACAACTATGATAAAATTGATACGCAATCGTTCGCTCCGCCGGGATTGAGGGGGACCATTTAGGACGCTTTCCGCCTTACGAGACTGACGTACGCATAATCTTAGTCAATTATTTTACAAGTAAAAATCGTGTTAAAAACTTTATTTTGATCTTGTTTTCCGAAATTACGTTGAATTAAACTAAACCAACCTGCCAGCCATACTATGAGCTGTCAAAATCCACATCGCTCAGGTGAATTTTAAGAAGCACACACGAAAATTAATAACTCCGACCTCAAAATAGAAAGCCTAGTCAGGGAATAGTAAGAATCTCAAGGAAATTTATGTAACACGATAAGAAAATTGACTTATCAGTGTTGTTGTCTTGTAGCTACACCCGTTTCCTTGGCTACGAATTCCCCGTCCCCGGTCGAAAGAAAAAAGCAAAGTTTTAAGCAGAACACTCAATAGGTGGCGTTGTTGTCACAATATCGCCTGATCAGGTAGTATTTTATCACTGGTAGCAGAAAGTGATTCTGAATTATGTAAATGTTTAATTTATATTTTAAATTAACATTTTCTCAATATTAAGATGCTGTTGAGTAGCTAGCCCTACTGGACCTATTATTTATAAACACAAAATTATTATCACTTTCACTACAGTGTAAAATTTTTTTTTTCAAAAGGATACTAGTATATTTCGGCTGCGATGATAATTAGAGATTAAAAATAAAAATTATAAGTAAAATTTTAACCTGCCAGAACACATTCTTTGAATATCCGTGAAATACAAATTATAGACATTAGTATTCGGTTTACCCGGGAGCTGCTGTTCGGCAGACCGAAAAAGAACTGCGCGCGCAGCCGCACCTCTTCCCCGGCCAACTCCCCTGATTTCGACCTCACCTAGCTGACCAGCCAGACATTTACTGTTAGTTGTGTAGGTAGATAGGTGACTACAATGGCCACGACACGTTGCAGTGTCTATGTTGGAAGCGTTGATTTCCACCTTGATATTTCCCTACCTTTTATGTAAATATAATTTTACTTAGATAAGTCACAGGTGTTTTATTTACCTCATTTCTCTCTCATTTGCTTTAATGAGTATTTTGTTTTGACAACATAATTATATATTACAATTAAAATTTTATATTAGAGTAGGTAATTTTATATAGAATATATTATCCAGAGATTAGAGTTCATTTTAAGAATTAATGATTAAATAGATCATCAGGTATAAATTTGAGCACAAATATTTTACCTTGAACTTCAAAAATATAAACAGATTCAAAAAAATTTGTTCCTTCAAGCTTTACTTGTCCTTCCTTGAGCTCCATAACTTGCATACTTCGAATGTTAAAAACCAGTAAATATCTATAACAGTTCGACTTAGATCAAATATCTATCACCTTGGTAATAAAAATTGTTTATTTTGTTAAAAATACAGTTTTAATGACGTTTAGTTGAATAATGAAAATTGTTTCTAAAAAGTATTTTATGGTTTTCCGGAGCTTTCTAGTTTCAGTTGTCTTTTGTCGTTTTTGTTAGAAACCTCCTTTATGTATAATACAACTACAATTTAAAGGAAACGGCTAAGAAACTCGTATGTTGTTGACTTTTTGATCTATTTCTCCTATTAGCAAATAATAATAATAATGCTAATATTATATAAGCGTAATTTATTAGGTTACAGATTACTGTCGTACATATTCAATATAATATTAACTAGACGGTAACCTAGGAGATTTATACACGACATGAATTATTTATTTTTTTATCAAACAAAACAAAAAGGACTATAATAATGATAAAGAAACAATATGATGAATTATTTTTCTGCTCTTTACCCGATTATGATATTCCATTTCTATGTGATGGCAGAGAAAGACTCGGCCGCTAGAATTTTTGAAATTTGTCTCTTAATGTAGGAAATCTATTATTAATAACAAATATGTCTTTGACACTGCTTTTCAGTTCATTGTAGCAACGATATATTGGGTTGTAGAAGTAAGTATTGTTCATACACCTTTAACGTGAAGGACTTGGATGGACGGATTTTATATTGTGTTAATGTTGATAGAATGGAGAAGTTCTAATGACTCGACAAAAGTGTGAATTATTTTGTGCAAGAACAATAAGCCATACCGCTAACGACGGGCATACAATGAGATTATTTTAAACTTGGCAAGCCTTTCACTGTAGCTCTCAAGCAAACGGCCCATATTGTGCCTTCGGCCAAGGAATTTAAAAACTTATTACGCACTTACACTTTACGTTACAACTTATGTCATCTGGTAAAAATGGCTCCAAACTGGGTAGCAATATTCCAGTATACTTCTAACTAAGCCAAGTAAGAGAAACAGTGTGCTTTGCGATGATTAAAAGTATTTAGTTGACCTTAATATAACTCCAGAAATTCTGTTACTCGAAGTATGGTCATATAGTATTGGTAAGTGAGTCTATATTTTTTTGTTGTATAAGAAATTATGTAGTATTTATCCACATTGAGACTCATTTTATTATGCCTACACCAATCTAAGACAGAACAGAACGTAACACAACAAGGTTACCGACATTGCCTGGCGGATTAGTAAGTTGAAGTAGACGAGGGCAGAGCAATTGGTACGCTGAACCGATTGCCGATGGAGACGTAAGGTTTTGGAATGGAGACCACGTACCGGCTAGTGCAGCGTAGGGCGTCCACACGCAAGATGGCCAGACGATATGACTAAAACCGCTGGATAGCGCTGGACACAGGTCGCAAACAACCGGTCCTATTAGAGATTACTTGGAGAGGCCTACGTCTAGCAGTGGACGCCTTATAGCTGGTATGATAAATCTGAGACTACAATGTGATAATAGAAATAATATAGAAAAATATAATGTTTGATAAATAAAATATAATAATAAAATATTTACGTAGTAAGAAGTAAATAATAATCAAAAAATTTAAAATTCGTACTTCACATAATATTTTTGTTTATAAATCGAAAACAAAATTATATACACTATGTGGATTTCAATATCTGTTTGTTGGTGTCATTGTCAATAGTGTCAAAATGTTACGTCTAACCGTTCCTCAATGCTGCTCTCGCCAACTGTGACAATATTTCACAATTACACATTAAAACAAATAATATTATCTAAAATCATTAATATACTTTGTTGAATGCTGTAGTGTTAATAAAAACTATGATGAAAATTATTGTAAAGAAATTACAAGGAGGTGAATGTAGTATAGAGGTAAAGCGAAATGTCAATATTGTAGTTTTTACTACTTGATAGAAAACGTCATTGCGAATTTTTCCACTTTAAATTTATAATTACTTTCAGGTTCTTCCATCTACATCTATATCTGAGGTCAAACGACAAATATCGGGAAAACTAAATATACCTGTAGAACAGCAAAAGCTTTTACTCCTGGGACGAACGTTAGCCGATGAACAAACGGTACAATCATATCCCAACATCAAAGATGGTACAAAGTTAAATTTAATCGTGAAAAAGCCTGAGGGTCTGTTTGAGGTATCAGTAAAACATTTCAAGAAGTTAGGAATGTCTGACAGAGAAGCTACATGCACAGCAAATCGTCTTATGAAAACAGTTCAAGATAAATTTAATAAATTATCTTGGGATGATATTGACAGATTATCACTAGACTGTTTACTGAATGAAAAGGGTCAAAGTCGGCCTGTTGAACAAGTGCCAGAAAATGAAGAAATGTTTTGTTTGTGACCCCTTATGTTTATCTTGATGACAATGTGACTTTTTAACTTGCAATATGACTGTACCAGGTTGATTATTTGTTGATACATCCTACTTAATACACTGGAATTATGACTCATTCAATATAGCCTTAAGAATATTAACTAGCTATGTGACAATTTGACACTGGAAAATACACATTGTTTTCTAATTAATCAGCTTGCTGTGAAGCAGTTTGCACCACTTGTTTAAGTAGCATGGCCAATATATTTAAGCTTATACTTTGTTGTCTTTATGTTATTAGAAACTGTTTGTAAGTATTATGACTTTATTCTACCAAAGCAGATGCATGGCAATTCCTTCCACATATGATTAGGTTTTAGATTGAGCTCCCTGTGGAGGTATTCCCTCAGGACTACAGTTTAAAGGGGGCTTTTTGAAAAAGATACTAGATATTGTTTCAACATAAAAATGATGACTCTGTGTTGTATATATATACCATAGGCTACAAGTAACTACCTACCATCATTGATTTTTATCCACCCTTGTGACTTAAAAAAAAAGAAGTAAAGGTAGAGGGGACAGAGTGCAAGTGGATGTTTATAATGTATCAGCTATATCCACGAAAGCCATATAAAATTGTGCCTTTTAGTTTCATCAGAGTTACTTACATTATATGTAGGAGTACTTGTCAAGAAGGTATGGGTACTATGAATAATATTGCATGTTGCAAACCTCTGCATTGCTAAATACATTTGCTACTTTCTAGATCAGTTGTTTTATTATGAAATTCTATAAGCTTTGGTAGAGTCCGAGCAATATGGTATACACTTATGTAAATATTAGAATTTTTAACTTATCTTTATTTTTAACGTATTTGATTATAGTAATAAGACAAAATATCTGCTCACATATTTATTCCATTAAATATGACTTACTGAATAAAAACACTTCATCATGCATCAGTTTTATTTTCATATCTTATAACCTTACGATATATATTGATGGCAAGTAAATACACATATAGTGCCTCTGGTTGACTCAGCATTTTATTATAAATGCAAATATATTCTCCAAACAAAGATTAATCTCGCAAGTCATTGTATGACTATTCTTTTGTGACATTGATTTGGTAATACATATTACATAGTTGATGGTACTTATTTAAGTTAAATAAATGTTACACAGTTTAAATACTTAATATTCAAAAACTGTAATGTTACTTGAGAAGGAATTATTATATACTTCAAGAGTTGGAAGAGTTCTAAACACTGCATACTACGAAGCAGGCTGTCTCATAGGCACTTCACTTAGCCAAACCTACATCCAAACAATCACAACCTTACAATGAGCCTAAAGTCATGCTTCTGAGTAAACTTTAGCACATCACAAATTACCCAAACATTTGTCACCAACCAAAAAATAAGCATTAAGTACACACAGTAATGTGGTATTGTTGAGTCAAGTAAATAATTTGATTATGTGCTAAAGTTTTATAACTTTCTTTATTGAAACATTTTAGTAGTCTATTTATTACAATATATTTTATAAATATACACATATGAATTTAAAATAAAGATTTACAAAAATTGTTAATATTGAGACAAGAGTATGTAGATTTACAGAAAATAATAATTACATTACATAGTTCGGTCTATTTAGTCAATTAGTAGACAAACCGCGATTAGCACGCCTCAAGACTATCACAGATTCAACTGGCCAGCCGCGACGAGTCTAAAATGTTTAGTCTTAAGGCGTGAGCAGTTAATGAAGGTATTTAGAGCTGCAATTAAATCATAACCTTTTAATCCTTAGAATTACCGTTCACTAATTAATAATTATTTACAGTTTTTACATACCTCACAATATAGATAGATTTAAAAATTACGTGTCTCCATATAAACAAAAAGAGATCTACATATAAGTAAGCACCTTGAGAATAATAACTTAACATTCACAGACAAACCACACATTTGTTGCACATCTAAAAATCTAATTTAGACATTAGGCTGCAAATGTCATTCTGAAGGACTTTCACTGCTAATAACTGCTGCATAATCCGAATATCTAACAGGAGAGAGTTGGATAATTCCGCGCGTCAGCTTAATTCAAAAACTATCCACTAGTTCTTTGAGACAGTGCGTATACATCGAAGCCGGACATAGCACGCACTGTATATTTTTCGTGTACTTTCGGAAAGAGGTAAGTAATATTGTATTTATGTTGTTCTACTTTGATACCATACAATAATGCTTGTTTACTATAGAATTAATGCTGGAATTCGTTTTTACCTTACTCTGTGAAAAGAGCAATTAGAGGAAAGAGAACGAAAGCGACAAATAAAGATAGCAATGGAAAACAACGCTGCAGAGAAGAAAGTTAAAACAAAGAGATAATCTAAAGAAAAATCTGTCAAGAGAAAAGCTTTGGACATTAGCGAAAGTAGTGAGGATGAAGATAATAATATGAAAAGCAAGAAAAAGGTCTGGCAAGGAAAAAAGAAAGGCAAAGGAAAGTCTAAGAAACGCATCGACAGCAGCAGTGAAGATAGCTTGGATGATGTGCCCCTAACTCAACTGTGCGATGGTGATGAAGATGACGATATAGAGAATCGTGATATTTGCGCCGTATGTTAAGAGTTTGGTTGTAATGGAGAAATCTGGTTCCGTTGTAGATGCGCGAATTGAATACATAAGGAATGTAGCGGAAAAGATTCTGCCAAAAACTTTTTATGTGATTTGCTGACTGTACAGTTAGGCATTTTTGAGAATGACTAGTCCATATATAATTCAAAGATTTACTAAGACTACTTATTTAAAAATATTCACGTTTTGTTGTCAAGTTATTAACGAGAGTAAAGTTATATTTACCTTTGCTAACCATGTGTGGTATGCCTTGAATGAAAAATACATTAAAAATAATAAAGCATCAATTTATATTTGGGATTATATTTTTACCATATTCATGACTAAAGTCTACGCATAGCAACGGACCACTCTATGCAAATCAATAAAAACCTCTCCACCAATTTTAAACATAAATGCCCGAAAAGGAGACTTCACTATCAAATCGGAAATATTCATCGGTTGATCTGAAGCTTCGTGTACTTGCAGAAACGTTTCAAAAATTCTGACATTCCGATCGATAATTCGTTGCATTCTTAACCTCCCCGTAAATTCGTTGCACTAACAATATAAAAATGTAGAAACACGAATTTTTTATTAGCTAATTAGACAATTCATGTACTTTTGTGGTTAGGAATATTTGAGTTAAAATTGTATATAGGTAATCCTTACCATAGACGATATGAAATGCACACATTTAAATGCTATGACAATATTTAAATATTGAAAGATTATTACAATACATTTCACTGTTATATAATTAATAACCCACATATAACAGCATTGTAAATCCTCGAAGATAATTATAAACATCAATATACATAATAATACGATAGTAACAGATAATTATTTACATTTAGTTTGTTCCATAGTATTATTTTAGTTATTCATGGTTCATTCATTCTTACTAGTTTTCTATTTTTATTTATGCAGTTATTTTACATACATATATGTATCGGTAATGGTCAAGTACCTGTCGATGAAACGAGCGGATTAATATCATTTCCAAATAATTTCTGTAATTTTGTCTCATCAAAAGACGAACTTATCAACAATGTATTTCCAGAAATTATTTCTAACTACAAAAATAATAAAAGGTTGAGTGAGCGAGCAATTTTAGCGGCCAAGAATGAAGATGTAGATGACCTAAACTACATAATTCAAAATAAGATCATTGGAACAATGCGTTCATTCAAATCTATTGACTGCGTCACAAATGAAGATGAAGCCACCAACTATCCACTGAATTTTTAAACTCTTTGGACGTGCCTGGCTTACCACCGCACAATTTACGCCTAAAGGTTGGCACCGTAGTAATCATGCTTCGAAACAAAACAACCAAAACTGTGCAACGGTACGCGTTTAGTGGTTAGAAAATTAATGAACAATGTAATTTACGCTACGATAATGATACGAAAACTTAAAGGTGAGGAAGTTCTCATTCCGAGGATACCGATGATCCCAACCGATATGCCGTTTGAATTTAAAAGACTTCAATTTCCGATACGTCTTGCATTTGCCATGACCATCAACAAATCACAAGGCCAATCCTTAAAAGTTTGTGGTTTAAATCTAGAACATTTATGGTTTCCATGGTCAATTATACGTGGCATGTTCACGGGTCGGAAGACCATCTGCGTTGTCTGTTTTTGCGCCTGATAATAAATCAAAAAATGTCGTGTATCACAAGGCACTTAAATGAAGTGCAACTTATGTACTAAAATGGAGAAATAATTATGAATGATTAATGTACGTATTTAATTTTTATTGTATTTTTTCTAATTAAAAAAAAAGCTTATTTATTGCCTTTAAGGCGGAACAAAGTTCGCCGGGTCAGCTAGTTAATAATATATATACACACACATAAATAAATTCTTTTTATAAATTTAGCTGCCACATTTTCATATATGTCCAGTGACCTTAAACACTTGAGTCCAAAGAAGACATTTTGTGTTTGACATGGTTTGTATGAAAGAAATTCCCAATGCAACAAGATATCACCAGACTTAGATATTTAATTTAAAAAATTCTTGCACTTAAGCAATCTTATCAATGTTAATCCGCAAAAACTATTTAAGTTATAGATTCCCAGAGCTGAGGATCAGAAAAATATATTTTAACCTTAATTCTATTGCTTAGATACACATTGATATGCTGCACATAAAATATAAAAACTGGTAAGAATGAATAATCTACAACAAAACTTCATTTTTCTTTAATACTTGTCAGTTAATAAGACTCAATATAAATATCAAAATGATTGAGATACAAATATTTAGCATTCAAACTCATTTGCTACGTAACCTAATAGATATCACTTGGTTTATAAAAGATCATACAAGCAGTCCGGTTTTAGCCAAGAGCTAATATGTAAAATCATTGAAAAATATCAAGTGACTAATCACTCCTTCAAAATGATAGTGAATATCGAGTTTTGTTTGAGCCATGCAGATGACCTTAGAACATCTATATAAAATCGATTTAGATCCCACCATTTTCAAGGAGCTTAATACAAAAAAATGGGATAAGAATAGAACCTACGTCTAAATCAGTCAAAATCACTGTCCTCTTCTGAAGACGACTCCGACTCGGAGCTGTCTGGATGGTTCTTGGTGATTTCGATGCAATTGTCCACATCGGTCAGTCTTTTCAGCGATTTCCCTGGAATGAATATTTATCAAATCAATATTGCGAGAACAGTTCGGTACTTTGACATTACCTGACTAATTAATTTACCAATCTTATGTTGAAATATCTGATAAGAAGTCTTGCTAATTTGTACTTGCTGAAGCAGCAGTATCGTGGGCAGCCAAATGCCAGCGGTGACCAGGCACCGATTATTTTATTACCAAGACTAACCTTTTAAAGGCCGGTCTGAATCATCGCTTCTCTAAGGCCTTGAGCAATTACAAAAACAAAGGTAATTTTAGTGTGTAGTTAGATCTAAGACGGATCTGGTGTCAGCAGATAGCATTAACAACAGATGACTTTTGCGACCTGATAAGGTCATTCGGGTCATCAGAGAGTAGTAATTAATTATAGAAAAATACTGTTTGACCAGTTAAAAGTGCCTGTGATAGGAGAATTTAATTAAAGCTATTTTTGGGTTTGTTTTCACCTGTGAGAGTGGTAAGCAAGCGGCTGTCGTGTCCGGGCGGCATATTGATGGGGCCTAGCTTCTTGGCCAGCTCGCGCGCCCGCTCTGCGCCGGACACTGCGAACAGTGTGGAGAACATTAATCGATTACACTTCGACAGGAGATGAGGACAAGGGGAATTCAATATGAACACAGGCATCCTCAAGTGATATATCTATGGGCCCGATTGCACGGATGGTAGTGATCCTATCTCTCGTCAGGTCGTGGTAAATAGGTAAAGGTCGTGGGTTTAACCCCACTCAAGATAAACATTTATTTGATAAATATTTGTGTATGTTCTGTATCTTAGTGTTATTAATATGTATTTAAATTATTGTTATATTTTAAATTATATTTGTAATTCCTCTGTTGTTCTGATATACATAGTACAAGTGATTTAAGCTACTTATCTCGCAATCAGAGCAACGATGATCGAGATGTAGTGTGATTGATTAAGGAATATTAAACAAATAATTTGCAATAAAAAAAACCTATTTACAATATTATAGTTTGTGTGCGGCTAGCGGTTCCAGTGAAATCATCTCTTATACCTCAGGCTCGAATATATAAACATAGCTCAAAAAAGGTGGACCTGTCTTTGAAATTATAGAATAAATCTTAATATACTCTCCCGTGTTTCATCGGAAATTACAGATTTCTTATCTTAACAGCGGGTCAGTGCAGTTTTTAATGTCACATAGCAAAATAAATGGACAGTACAATCGATCGAGGTCACTTTCATTTAAAGAATGGGCATAACCTTATTCATCAGTACCTATGTACTGAGAGGGTACCTACATAATAAGGTTGTATATATTTTGTTAGCGTGCGATTTAATGTATTAGTAAATTAAGCCTCGAGTGGGACGATATAAATAATATATAATACTATAACACATCTTTCTTGAATTTTGTTAATTCACTATAATCTATACTGATTGCATTTAAAATAAAACACAGTGAGTAGCGGAATAAAAAATTATATGGAAGAAAGAACTACGGGCGAATGAAGCAAAGCAATAAATAAATCGTAACAGATAAAATCAGAAAAAAACAGTAAAAGTATCTATGAAAATTGCTAAGGATTTTTTTTTACTTCTGAAGAGTATAGAGATGTCTATATTGTATACCACATCGTTATGTGGTATAAAATACAGACATCTCACACTTCACTACACGCACACTTCGTTAAGTGTGCGTGTATATTAATTATAATTTAATAAAACTATTTACGGAGCATTTATTTCTGGCATCCGACCATTCCTCAGCACGCTGCATGCAAGGTCGAGTTATCCCTGAAAAGCGGGACTGAGCCTGTCCGGCGCGGGAAATTTAATTTCAATTGAAATATCGGGACGTCCCTCCATAATCGGGACGTTTGGCAACGCTGATATTATGTGACATTACCCAGTAAATTCCCTGTCTCTCACCCTTGCGAACACCTTTAATGCGAACACTGCTATTTGGCGGTAGAAATAGGAAAGAGTGAGCTACCAATGCAGACGACATTTTGTTTGAGGTCTACTTCATGTCTGTTTCAGTGGTCAGCTGTTGACGACAGAGGGAACACGCGCAAAATACATAACATACATTGTATATTCATATATGGACGATGGAAAGACATTTACACATCCATACAAACCAATACAAAACTCACAAGGAGTAAATCAAATTGTCGGCTATAGAAATAATAGATAACGTACCTCTGGAACCTTCCTGACTGGAGTCTTCCGTCATTGATACTCTTTCTGTCCTGTACACGCCACTCACGAGGTCCCAAACAAACAGGCACTGCAACAAAGCACAAAACAAGAAATTATAAAATAAAAATAGATTCGTACGTTAAGTCCATGATAAGTCGCTTAATACGCGTATTAAGGACTTCAGACAACAGGAAATCGCAAATGCAATCGTTAAATACATATTTAACACCCAGACACGAATCAACACATAAAAAGAATAAAAAACATCATTTTAAAATACATTAGTAAAAGGTAAGAAATAGTTATTAGAACAAAGTGAAAATAATGATGAACAAAAAATACTAATATTCTGAAAAGTCAGTCTGCAAAAAATATGGCACAACGAAGCACATGATTTGTTCAAAATACTACCTGCTAGTATTCTTTTATCATTATTAGTTTCACATTGTTACATCGAAGTGTTGAAGTGTTTGTATAACAACGCCACTATGTCGGTCGAGTACAGGAGCCGAGATCGAAGGCTATTTCTTTCAAAAGGGGTGTTAGACAGGGAAACGTCACTTCTCCGAGACTGTGTGATGTATTTTATAGATTTTTGAACTTTATTTTATATTTCACTGTTTAGTTCGATTTATTGCTAAATAATATTATAATGATGAAGAAGAAGCTAGACGGTACGCATGCGCAGACTGTGTGGTCTCACTTGCCCTTACATAGAGGAATTTCTTTCATCCTGAGGATCCTATTCCAGATTATGAGATAATCTTATCAAAAATTGTATTGGCACCGTTTCTTGATATGTGTACAAAGTTTCAATTTAATCTGTCCATCTAGTGGGTTAAAATTGACTTCAAATGAGTCTGTTACTATCATACATACATGCTGAAGCTAATATGAAGCGTTTAAAAACGGCAAAGAAAATTAGCGCCCCATATCTAAGCTATTTTACCTTATTTTATTTTTTGCCTAAATTATGTTTATTATATTATGTTACAATTGGTTTATAACAGTAATTCCCAAAGTGGTCGACGTGGACCACTGACGGTCCACCGGAGACCCGGCGAGGGTCAACGTTGGACGAGATAAAAAAAATGGGGGTCTACACTTTGTAAGCGGAGGTGCATGAAAATTAGTTTGGTTTCGACAGTGAAGAACTACAATGTTGGCTTGACTTCTAATGTTAATGTACATCAGATCAATGTCTAACGTACATCAGAAATAGGGTTATAAAGTAAGAGAAGCAGCATCAGTAAATAAAGTACGGAGACAGCGTTTCAGGATAAATTTGTTTGGGGTTTGTTTAATATTCAACGGAAGCTCGTTCCAGAGTCGTATAACTGTCACTGTAAAAGAGTTTGTCAAAAAACTAGAGTGATGAGAAGGAGTTAAGAGCGAGAGAGTATTAGAAGAACGGAGATAACGTTTGTAAGAGAAAGATAAGAGTTGGAATCTGTCCTTTAAGTAAATTGGTGCATACGGATAAAAAGTATTGAAAATAGTATGGTTAGAACTCGAATTTTGCGACGTTCTCGAATAGGAAGCCAGCCGAGAAGAGAACGGTAATGGGAAATATGATCGTATTTACGCAAACCGAAAATGAAACGAAGACGTGTCCCATCTCGGTAGACAGACTATATATCTCCACTTTTTACGATCTTGGCATATCTCTGGCGCTTCCCTTAATCGCATCAATTCTTTTATACACGCTAGTTTATTCTTGGTTCTTCTGACCTGGCCCTTCCGTAATACCTCTTCTACCTGGTTAAGATATTTTCGCCTCGGTCGTCCAATACTAACGACACAGATTTGTAAAAAGGTTTCGATCGGATAGATCATAGTAAAATACTATTAAGCAGTAAGGATTGTGCGGACATTCGTGGTTCTCTTTACGGTTGGTTGCTCGGCAATCACAGAGCGTAGCTTTCGCGTGCTTTTTAATGACATTTACACTTAAAATACACTCGCTAATAAGAGCCTTACAAGAGTAAACAACATTTAGAGATATTTAGATATAATTCGTTGATCTTTGGCATGGTCGCCAATTTGGTACAACATATAGCTAGTAAGGCATTCGAAGCTCTTGGATATGAATTTTTAGACCAGGTCGACAAACCAAGCATACAGTCCGCGTGATAGTAAGCGTCACTGCTGTCTCTCGACGCTCGTAATATCACGAGTATATAACACTGACACGTTCCTAACTTTGTGACTTGAGGGTATCATGACACATTACCCAGTATATTCAATGCCTTTTAGTATATAGTAAGTAACTCTGTCTGTCTGTCTGTTACGCTTGCCCGCTTAAACCTCTCAACTGATTTTGATAAAAATTTGGCACAGAAAATCTTTAGACCCTGAGAAAGGACATAGGCAGTTTTTAATTCGAAATAAGGGTTGTAAGGGGTCGAAAAGGGGGATGAAAAATTATATAGAAGTATCGCTATTTTTAAAGCTAGAAACTAGAAACTTATTTTTCGATATAAATAAATATGACATTCAAAGTTTATATAAGTTAAGGTAAAGAGGTATGGTACCCAAAAAAAACTATTCCACACGGACGAAATCGCGGGCACAGCTAGTTCATTATAAAAATAAACGTCTGGCAAGCTAACAGGTGAGCATACCCAAATCGCCTGCAAGACTAAGACTAGACTTAAACATAATCATTGATACATTGAAAAACAGCTTGACTGTTGTTACATGAGATTTATGAAGTGACAGGGTTTTTCATTGAAAATGCACATAGTTTAAGTTTAATAACGTTATTAAATGTATTTATTCTAAATAAAATTCCTTTTTTTTGGATTTTCTAAAGTGAGATGTATTATGAGTACTATTTTTAAATGCTCCAACAATATAATCAGCCATCATATGTTCATTCCAGTACCCCTGATACCTGTCCTCCATAGTGCGAATATCCTGGTGAATGCGCACTCCTTGTTCCTCGCTTAGGTCACCGAGATTTTCAGTCAAATAGTCTAGATGGCTGTGAAGGTAGCGAAGCTTAATACTCATGTTGCATCCAAGCCGCTGGAAGTGTATCAGCAACTGTTCAACGTGCTGAATGTAGCTATCAGACTTCATGTTGCCCAAAAAATTCCCCCCTACCCAAACAAACTTTTCCCATGCACATTTCTCGACAGCTGTCATATGGTTGATGAAATTTTTATCATCCATCAACTTCCTGATGTGGGCCATCGAAAATAACGCCTTTAGATTTCCTTGCTACTTAATTTTGGAAACACTTTTACAGTGTATTTGAAACATTCGCCATCTTTGATAAGAACTTTTACGAACTGTTTTATCAATTCCAGTTTTATATGCAAAGGAGGCAAAATAATTCGGTCTCTGGATTACCAGTGGAGCATCAATTATTTTTTGCTTAACGGAAATCAAAGCCAGCCAGCAAATAGAAGGCCAGTCTCTTTTTGTCCAGTGCTTAGTTTTAGCTCGACTGTCCCATACGCATTAGAAACAGGGATATTTTGTGTAGCCACTTTGTTGGGCCAGGAGAAAATTAACCATTTTCGAATCAACATATACAATTATAGAATGAGCAATAGGAAGGAACCGAGTTTGTTACCATTAAGTAAAAGTACACATTTCAAACTTCGTTTTGACGAATCAATGAGCAACCGCCACTGGTTTGGATGATTCTCTTTTAACCCCATTGCAGTCATTAGGCCCGGAATATCAATACAAAACAAAATTTATCTTTTTGAGTAAAGAAAGGAAGAAAATCTTTTTTCCTGTTACGGCAGTACGATATCTTCATTTCTCTGGTCAACCACTTCTTTCAATCGGGAAGCTAACATTTCTGATGCCGTTCTAGACAGTCCAAGGTCCCTGATCAAGTCATTTAGATCATCTTGGATTAGTGGTCGGGGACTACCGTAGCAATCAAAATTACTGTCACTACCGCTGTCGCCGTATTCGGTTTGTCCGCTGCACTGGTCTGAATTTTCTGAAGATGTACATGGCTGCTTTGGTGTTGATGTGTCACTAATACTTTAGACAGGTCTTGTCAGATTTTAAGTTCGGATTGGATATATCCATACTTAAAATCTGCCATACTTAGATACATAAAATTTTCTCAAAGTGGTTACTTAGAGCAAATTTTACGGTTTATACCTATAATTTCCGTTACACAGAAATAATAGTCGTCATGATGGTTGGATGGTTTACGCCATATCATAGGAGCTTTGTACTTAAAAGTGGCTCTGTTTTCATTTGCTCACAGTCGCAAAGATTCAACTTTTACATACCAAAATTGGTATCCAAGGTTTAGCGCTTGATGGCAACGGAAAGCACTTGTGTTACGGATGCCAGACAACAGAGGAATTATAATTATACTACATAAATACATATATTTAACACCCAGGCACAGAACAAACACATATTATCATACAAATATTTGCTCTGGGTGGGAATCGATAGGATTAGGATAGGATCACTACCAACTGCGCCATCGGGCCCGTCAATTTTTAGGCACTATATGTTGTCGTATTTAAATAAGTATTTGTACACACATATGTACACAAGTGGACGTATATAATTGAGTATATAAACCTTGAAGCGCAGTAATTGCTATTTATATTTTTTTATTTTTCATTTATTAATTTGTTAATATTTTTGCACAGCATATATAAGGGCCACCACGCTTGCCCAGCGCGGGAAATATGACAAATTCCCCCGTTATAGGGAGGTCGGCATCTAGCAATGGACGTTAACGGCTGCTGTGATGATAAGTGACGGTTTGTTATTGGCTATTGGTTATAACTACTTGTTTTATGGATTGTATCATGAAAAACGCTGTAACCCTTCCTTAATAATTAAACAAATGAATATAAACTCTAGCAAATACAGTGGGCCCATCAATTTATCGATCTACCAAATCCATCCAATGCTGGATCCTAGAACATTCTTGAGTACTGTGTATTATTTAACGAATATTCGTATCCACATCAGCATCGTATAAATCGATGCGGAGTTGATGCGGATGCGGAAGTGAACAGTCATTTAGCAGCGCAGGATTGCTTATACGAACCTTTCTGAAACAGTCTAGAGTCCGAAAGGGCGGCTATTATACTTTTCATAAATATAATCCTCAATATTCAAATGTATTTACTAAAATAATTTGATAATAATTAATTTACTACTTTATTATAAAATAACGAAAGAGTTAGGTGCCTTATTTTCCGTGAGGTACCGGCAGGGTAGAATAGTACGTCCCACTGCACCAGGTGTCAGGACAGTTGGCGGTTTATCTATCCAAAACAGTGCAGCACAAAAGCGCAGGGCGAGGATGGGCACAAGCATCCACGTCGCAAAAGCTGCGCTCTACGATTGCCAACACTATTGCCCAGCGCGGCACTGATGGGCACAAAACCTGCTTTCTTAGAGAGGCCTATATCCAGCAGTGAACTTTCTATGGCTGGTATGGAACAGATGAAACCAACACTGAAGCTTTTTGTACAGATCCGCATCCGCAACATAAGCAGTGTGTTTTATATACTATGTACAGTGTAGTGATTAAAATCTGTGTAGAGTGTACATTTACGCTGTACTGTGTAGTGTTTACGGTGTATCATGTACTTTGTACGATGAATCGTACAAGTACGTGTGTAGTGGCGCGTACCTCGGCGGCGTACTGCTGGCGGTGCAGCAGGCAGCCGGCGCTCACGTCGGTGCAGGGCTCGCACTCGGCCGCCGCGCCCGGCTCCTCGCTCGCCCACATCCACATCGCGCACAGCTGCACGCACAATACACCACCACATTCTACATTCAGTTTTTTTTAATTAGACTAGGTCAACAAACAAGCATACAATCTGCGAGATAATAAGCGACGTTGCAGCCTATAAACGCTCGTGATACCACAAGGATATCACTAACGCGTTGCCGACCTTGTGACTTGAAGATATTATGTCACATTACCCAGTTATTTCACTGCCTTCCTCACCCTTCAAACCGGAACACAGCAATGCGAACACTGCTTATGTGAGAGTGAGGTACCAATGCAGACGGTCTTTTGTATGAAGTCTACCTTATGTAAAGGTCCGTACGTGGATACGGTGGATAACGTTCCAATAACAATGAAGCGTTTATAGTACTTAGTACTTAAACTTAAGTTTATAGGCGCGCGCCTATAAACTAATAGGCTTGTTTCCAATTTTCGCAAAACTATTTAAATAGCTTCTAAATAATTTAAGGATCACCCTCCCTATCATTTTTCGTCATAAATCTCTTTACTTTTTATGTATTTAATTTTTTTCTATTTTTCTTAAAAAATGGCAAAAAAACGCTCGATCACGTGACTGTGACGTCACTATGCATTATGTTCCTTTACATTTTAACGCACACCAATATACTGACCAATTGATTTTAAAATTTTATTGATGTATTTTTATAATAAAGATACAAAAACATATATTTAAACATTTGAGTATCACGATTTTGTTTCTTTTAATGAGCACAAAAATAAAATATCTTAAATGTTCAGAGCTTTGAATGCGGTAAAATGAAACGGTGCAATGAAGTGTCAATGTCAAACGTAAAGTTTGTGTTAATACGAGTTTGAGGCAAAGGTTTGATGTTATGTTTGTATCAGCGTTGGAAAACATTTGTTGGTGTTTCAAAAAACTTAATAAAATAAAATGGATACCTACAAGTTTTGTGTTGTGCGGGGCTGTGGAAATACGGCCATAAATGCTCCAAACAAACTGTTCATCCACGTTCCGCAATCCACCAAATCGTTAGAAATGCGCAAGAAATGGTTGCAGTTGGGTGAAAGAAACTATTAACTATTATTATTATTATAAACGATTATTCAACAAAATCTACAATTTATTTTTGAGAGGATCATTTTGATGTAAGTTTATAAAGTGTCCAGACATTTTAATATTCTTTTTTTATTCATTGAAATGTCTCAGTTATGTGGATGTTACTAACCAAAAATATTACAACGCGGTCAAATTAACTTGACGACATCATCAAGGCCTATTATATTTCTATTATATTATTCATTATATTATTATTATTATTTATTATATTATTTATTTCCTATTATATTATTTTTCTATTTATCTAATATAAACGATCAGAAATACTATTAGTAATACTTACAGAGAAGTTTTTACGTTTCTGAATTCCACTGAACAAAAATCTTCGTTATTGACAAAGAATTGAGCGACCATAAAAGAGTCTGCTCTTGGCAGATTGGAACTATCAGCTTTCATAAATCCTTTCTCCATAATTCTTTATTAACTGTCTATCGCTTAAATACAAAATTAACAAACTTATATATTATATACGAAGTAAACAAAACAACTCATGTATCCTCAGGTTTCAGGTTAGGTACCTGTCAATGTCAAATACTTGTCACTATCAAATGTAAAGTGACGTCATCAGTCTCTAATCGGCGCCACTCGCCGTTTTAAATGGCGTGACGTAATAGGCGATAAACTTAAATTTCATAAATTATTAAAAAATTATGTGGTTAGTTATAAATAATAAAATATAGCTTATCGTGTTTCTAGTTTTGTGAACTTTCGGTGTACTTATCTACTTTTAATTGAGTGAATACTAAGAAACAACCCTATTCTTGCTAGAAAAATTGGTCAATGAAAATAATAATAATTTACACAGATGTCATGCATTGATCTGAATCCATGATAGGCTGGAATCACAAATATTATACCGATACCAAGATTATTCATTGCATTTACCAACTGATAGTTCTCATCCTTTTATTATTAAGTCTAGAACCGATTTGAGTATTTTTGTTATAGTTACATCTAATGACAATTTTATATAGAAATCGATAGTGTGTCTTACGTCATATGTCATGCAGAATCATCCCTCTAGGCGTTATAACGATAAAATTTTAATGGTGTACATTAACACCCAGACACAGAACAAACACAAATACTCATTACATAAATATTTGTCCTAGATGAAAATAAATTTATACACTCGTAAATTAGGGCAAGTGATTAACTAAAGCAAACTCACCCCAGATAAGCACCCGCTGGACTGACAGACGTCAATCACGTGACATCCCCAATCGAAGCAGTAAATGAACTTTTTCCCGTTAATATTGCACAGGCGACCGCATACTTCATTGCACAAAAGTTCTGTATCGAGCGACCGCTGGCGCGCCCGCAGCGTCAGCGGGGGGAGGGGCGAGGGGGAGGTGGGCGGTACGCCCGGGCCGGACCCGGCGCCGCACAGCCGTTCCCAGGCGCCGGCGCCGATGGCTTGCAGCGGAGCCAGCCCAGCGCCGTGCGCGGTCAGGTGCAGGGCAACGTGGTATCCCGAGATACAGTCGTCTGGTAATACAATACAATGGAACTGTGTAAATATCGCGGTAGACGGGTCCTTTAAGATAATGAAATTCGATTGCGAATACAAAATAGAGAAGTCGACTGCTTTTCATAGCAATTATTTGGCGACAAACACGCAAAGGTCAACTTTGTCCATAATGTTCGCAATTTCGCAAGTGGCCAAAATAATTTCACATAGCGGTCGCACAATATAAATTATGTAAATCACACATTCGATATTTACTTCCACATGTAAATAAATAAGCGTTACATACAGCGAGAATTCATAGAGGTGAGAGCGGTTTTGGGATTTGGATAATGTTTTGTCACGCTCAACGTTTTTATCTCACTTCTGAACTTTGTGGTTGTAATCATGTTTACAAAACATTTGACGCTATGTACGGAGGCGAGCGTTCCCACCGCGGTCCGTATTTGTTGGTGACCTTGACTTATTAAGAAGGCATATTGTTAATACGACTTCAACTATATTTGCACCGAAGCAAGTTACTTTGCACCAAACACAAAAAAAATAACTTTAAAAGACTGATATGACCTAATGAACTATCAACTGCAATTCTGTGAAAGGAACAATTTTATCTTCTCTTAGTCGGAATTCTAAAAACTTACTAGAACCGTAAAATACAAACAGTATAAGAGCCAGTTATATCCCTAAACTAACACCAAAAATAAATATGTATATTTATGGTGACGTTATCTGATCGCAAATTGACGAAACTTTGATACGTAGCGTAAAAGATATACAAAAATGAACAATAAATAAAATGTTGTTTCGCTTACCTTCTGAATCAGTTATTATAGACGTGATTTCATCATCGCTCTCCACAAAATATCTTGTGAAAAATTTACTACATTTGGAGTTTTCAGAGTGCACCAAGTAGGGGTCTTGTGGGCTCACAGGGCAATCAGACAGCGTTTTTGACGTGTTATCATGTACCGCGACCGTTTTTAAAGAGCCGTCGTCCAACATTTCCATTACCCTATATTCTGACTCGCTATTCCTATCCGAGTCCAGAGCGGACAAGCTTGGAGACTTTATGTGTAAAGTGGTCGGAGAGGGCGGCCGGCTGATCTGGTTGTGGGCACGCAACACCACGCATTCGACCGGAGGAGATTTCGGCCTCCGAGGCTGAGTTTTACTCGTAGATCCTATAAAATACTTCCTGTTGCTCCTTAATACCCTATACGGAACTATGTTCTCGTTGTTGTCTTCTGAAAATTCGTACTTCTTATCCGCCAACCGGCGCTTGCGGAACATGCTCAGCTTCTCACATTTCATTTCAGTTTCTTCCACGAATTCGTACGCTTTCTCGGCGTTAATCCTATGAGTTTCGTTGAACCTCGACATGCTTTCCGCTGGACGTCTTCGGGGAGAACGAAGCGGGGGGCTTATTAATGTGCGGATGGATGGAGACGGCCCCTCCCATTCCTCCACCAGGTTGTGGGAGATTGACGACGCTTGGATACACAACTCTTGGCCCATCATGTCGAGCATCTGAACCGGACGCGACATTTGATACGGTTCTACTTCCAAGTCGGAGAAATCTGCTAGGATATTTTGGACAACATTGTTTTGGTATTTGGGCGACTGGAAAGGAGCTGACACGTCTGAGCCGGGCGTGCTTGGATTCGTGTCTATTGAATTTGTTTCCTCTCTATCTAATGAGAATTTGCTATCCTCCACAACCTCATTTCGTTCTTGATCTGGCTTAACAAAATCTACTTCTAATATATGAATGAAGTCAGTGTAAATGATGATTTGGTTTGAGTATGCTAGCTGAACCACAGGCTCGTATATACTAGAGTCAGATGTGCAAAAGAATTTTGTGTGAATTGCAAAGTTGTGCTCCAGGCATCTCTTGCCCATGTTAAGGTCTTCTGTAAGTTGGAAACAGTGATATGATAAGAATATTTTCCCCTCTTCACATAGGAACAGATAAAAAATAATGGAAACTTACCTTCGTCTCTACAATAAGCTGCACATTTCTTACAACCTAGGCGGGGCACTCCAATAACACTGAGGTAAGATCTTTCAGAGCATGAGTCACTAAAAGCATAAAAAAAGAAATTAAACAATCGCAAAAAAAATTTCACCAATTAGACCATTAATTCTAAAAATTTCTATTTCTATAAAAATCTAGATAAAAGCAGGGTTTGTAACATATATCAGTAACTGCATAAAACATAATGATACTTACGCAATACCATAGACAACAATAACACCAGGGTTGTGTTTCCATTGTGCCATGGAAATGGTCACCTTACTGTCCACACAGTCATCACCAAACAACGGAACACTGTGCACAGGTCTCGCTATGCGGCCTGGCACCCACAGTAGAAAATGTAACCTTAAAAATATAATTAAACTTTATGATAGCTTTGAAAAGCTACACCAATTTATTAATCTAATGCACTGTCATAGTAATTGTACTATGTACATGTTAGAGTTAAGTATATACTCATTGTAATGGTTAAAATAAATAAAATGTAATTCATAACTATTAATAATTTGCACTAGCAAGTCGCTTTGCATGGATAGTAACTCTTAAAAACCATTTTTTTTTAATATATAAAATAACTTTCTTTAGAACCATTCTATCTGTCTTATGATTAAAAATCTTTTAATATTTTAATCTTATTCTTTTTGAACATATTGTTTACAAAGAAAAGTTATGATTAATGAATAATATTTCTTCAATTCAATTCTGCTCTATATTCTAGCTCAAAAAAATGCATGTACTAGTAATGACAATTTTATAGTATACAAATTTATACTTGTGTAGTGAAAATCAAAATGATGTCAATGATAATATGTACATACATAATCAAGAAAGTACAGATATTTTATCAATTCATATCTTAGTTATACAATAACAATGAATATATAATAATGTCCTTAAGCTTAGACATTTTATAGTAATATTGTTTAAGCTAAACTGTAGGTTTGTAATGTTTATAGCATAACATGTGAGAGTATGGTTTAAGATCTTATTTAATTTCTCATAGCAATGCCATTACTTTACTTACTGAGAAATTAAATTTACAATCTAATCTGTAATGAAACCAATCTCACACACAGCAAAAGAATTTGTTAGAAAAGAAATAAACTCACGTAAATTTAGAACTCTCCCTGAAATATACTTGAGTATTACAGCTATATGTGAAACTAAGAAGGAACTGGCCACACTGTGAGAAACCCATAAACACATGTTCTCTGAGGTATGACATAGGAACTATGTCCATGAGGCAGAATCTCAGTCTGGGTGGAATTTTGTCAAACACTTTCTTACTTCGATCATAAGACTTTCTTGATGTGCATCCAAATGCCTAAAATTAAATATATACATAAGTGCTACAGGTTTCATTGGTTTAATTTAAGTAACTAACTTCAATTTTTGGAACAAATACCCCTACTTATAAAATGACCCTTAATATCAATAAATAAACTCAGTAAATATTTATAATAAATAAGTTGTTGTGATTGTGATTAATTTAAATGTAAGCTAACTGGAATATTTTCACTTACATAAGACCGGAAGAGAAAGGAAATCACAAGAGAGTATAAGTTAAAACTCAATGAAAACAAGGTCATTGGAAGCCAAATAATACCTATGCATTTCTATTGGAGAAAATATCTTCCAGGTATTTGTGTACTTAAGATACAAAAAAACATTTTTTAATTGTAACAAAAATTTGTTATTGATGAGTAATAAAATCCAGGTTCTGCTCAATATATTCCTAATATTTCAATTATTCATGGCAATCCATTTATAATCTACTTAATTTTAAAAATTTAAAATATATATTTTAAGGGGCATTTAGCTTATCAATATGGTTAAATTTTAACTTAAAGGATAAATTACTTTGCAAAAATAATCAATGCTTTTTTTAACAATTGTCAGAAACAAACACAAAACTTGCTAATTCAGAACTGATTTTGAGAGATACAGAATCCTAGACATATTAGGTTGTCCTTAGGTCTGGTCTTTATTTATTTCGTATTATTTTAAAGAAAAAATCTACTTCAGTATTTTAAGATATATGGGTTAGCGACGCCCTTTAAATCAAAAATGTTGATAGATGGTTATAGCAAGATAAAATATTTTGAAAAATCATTTTTCACAAGCATTGTAGACTTACTTACTAATGATTACATAAAGGTTATCGATGTTTTGATGACCTTAATCATAAAACAACGAAATGCTTTTATAGGTCCGGTAAGGTAAAGAGATAGAAAAATTAAAATTAAATAACAACTAGAAAATAGTGCACATTTTTATTATTTACTCTTACCTCTCTGTTAAACAGTTTGTGCACTATATTAGTGTTATTGTATGTAGCATTTTTGAGAGTATTTACGTTCGATTTATCACATTCATTTTTATTCAGTGAATTGAATTTATCAAGCTCATCTGCAGAATCCATGTTCGTTTGTTTGACTGAAATTTATTTTGACAAATAATCAATCCTGACAACCAAAGGAGCGTTGTAAAAACATATATTGTCTATGTATGAAGCTGACTATTCAAATATAATATGGCATAAAAGATTTGCGGTTATATTCTAATATAGGATTAGTATGGCAACACTGATCTATAAACTGTCACCGTCACCGGTTGTGTTCTGTCACACGAGTTTCATTTTCAACGATTGTTTTCGAAAAGTGGTTTCCTCATTTACCCTTTCTTAAAACAGTGATAATAGTAATAGTAACAGAGTAGTATATTTGTATAATATCAAGCCTACAATAATGGAGCCAATGACATTAGGTAGTCCACCACATTCTCCATCTGGAAGCCCTAATGTAGGATATTTACCGCCGTTCCTTTTAGGTGAAATAAATCCACCTACGACTCCTCGCACTAATAGTTTATCTCCTACAAAAGGTAGGAGCCTTGCATTCGGTAAGTTTAAATCAAAATTATTAATTAAGTTGGTTTTAAATATCTGTTCTAAAAGTTACTCCTAAGTAACATTTCTGGTTCTAGGTTCACCTTCGAGCCCGACCCAGACTTCTACGCCTGATCAGAAAATCTACCGACAAAGCATGTCCATGCATCAACAAGCCTTATACAATCAACAAAATGTATATTCGAATATTCCGACTTCACCTAACATTTCTTACTCTAGTAAGCCAAATGGACCACCAATTGAAGACTTGTTTGACACTATAAAGAGCAATGAACCAAACAAATCTGCCTACCAAGAGCACAGTTTCATAGGTTACTGTAATAATAATTCTCTAATGCAGAACTCATATGCAAATAGTATGAATGCATCTGTGAATAACCAATCATTAGCTGCGCCTTGGCAAGATGGTTGCCAGGACCAAGATGAGTATTGGGTCACTATATTTGGTTTCCCTCCCAATGCAGCCAATACAGTTTTTGCTAGATTTAGTAACTGTGGTGCCATACTTGGTGAGTAATAAATCACATTATATTGGTAAAAAATTAAATACACTCAATATTGGTAATATTCAATAGAACTTCCTATTATGCTTATTCATATTTTAGATAAACAATATCCTACTCAAGGCAACTGGGCACATGTGAGATATGCAACTAGAGCTGAAAAAGAGAGAGCAATGGCTCTCAGTGGAAGACAAGTGTTACCTGGCATAATGGTGGGGGTGGTGGAGTGCCGAGAATTACCACGATTGAGCATTGCTAGCCCTAATATCACTTCTCCAGAGAGGTATGGTTAAGATGTTCTTTTTTTGGCTTAACATGTAATTGAATTTAGTTTTTGTTTTTTTATAATAGAAATAACAATTACAGTTGGTAACATTATTTTAAAAAATGTTAATAACAGATACAGATGAGATATTACAAAGAAGATTGTTGTAGCTGATAGCACAGGTAAAAGTGACCTTGTGCACTAATGGTTGAGGGTTCAATCCCCAAACATAAACATTTATAATACAAATATTTCTGTTTCTTACGTCTCTAGGTAAAGTATTGGCTATCTGGCTAAATATGTATTCAAATATTATATTTCTGATTCTGCTTATTAATATCTGTAACACTTCTCTATAACTAGCCTAATGCAACTTATCTTGGAGTCAGGTTAATCTATAAGATGTTTTGTAAATTGTGTAAACAACAACAATTAAAGTAATTGTAATATTAGTAATATCTATAATACAGATGATTGATTAAATTACAACTTATAATCACACAAAATAACATTTGAATGTTTTGATATCATCTTAATTAATTATGTTTGCTGTATTTCAGGCCAGCTACTGGAGCTAGATCGTTATGTCCTACTCCAATACCTTCAGCCCCTGTGCCTCAGCGATCCAGTGGTATTATATCCAAGGCTTTAGATTATGTTTTAGGCTGGTGACAAATACCATATCAATAATGTAATATTAATAATAAATAATTAAATGTTTATCATAAAAATTAAGTCAGCCAACTTAGGAAGGAAATACACAAATTATATAAGCAAAAGAACTAATATGCCACAAAAAAAGGAAATGTGAATAAAATAAAATTTTGAATAACATTAATGTTTATTTCTACATAGTATAATTACAACTTTAAGTCTTAGCAATGTAGAGATGTACTGTCTTAATGACTTTTAAAAATTAAAGACAAAACATAAAATATAAGATTCTAATTGTCATTTTATAATAAAATTAAACTGGTTTAGTAGATATTCCTTTAAAAGTGTCACCTAGGGTTTAGAAGAATTATAGATTAATTTTTTTATTATACATACTATCTTATATAACTCAATAAACTATTTTTATACATAGCCTATTATAATTTCTACATTAACCCCTCAATTTCATATCCATCAGTCACTTATTCAATTTCTATGAGGACATCATCAAACAATTTGTAGAACAGTTTTAGGGACACAATAGATTCTGATAACACTCCAACTAACATTTAATGCTTAAATAAATTACTTTCGAAAATTCTTAAAATTTACTATGATTACTGATGTTCTAAAAATCTTTATTTCTGAAAAAAATACCAGAATAAAGAAATTGCTGAAGTAATTAATATATTTTTTGGTTAAAAATACATGGGTATTCATAAAACTACTTGTACATAAAATACTAATGAACATCAAAAATTAAGAACACCAATGACCTGCCAATTTAATTCTATTTAGCAATAACTACCATGTTCACTTTGGTTGCTCTATAGTGGCATTGGCGAGGTCTGTCATCTTAGGGTACTTTATGTTGTGTTTGTCAAGTTCACTCTGGGACCACAAGATCATACGAAGTAAACTGCACAGCTTTGGATTTGTGTACTCTTGGTTTTCCATTTTTAAAATCGCAGCATTCAGCTCGCTAGCAATCTGTGAATGATATAATTATTAATGTTTTAAAGTTATTTCAATATACAGGTTAAAACTAAGGAAAAACAGCAGAGGCGCACAGGTTCAGTTATGTTTGATACAAACTGTTCTCTGCAATTATGACTGAGCAGTAGCTCTAAATACACAAAATTGGCCCATTCCTATCCCTGGCGCTGTTTCAGTTTCATATAAATGACTTGTCTCTTGACGACAATTATTGCTTTGCGGACGATGGTACAAGAGATGCGTTCTACATAAGCTGTGCAAACATACCTCAACCCTTCGTAAAAAAACAGTCGCATACAACTAGTGTCTAAAATCGAACAAATTTGGTATGGATAATTTCTACAGTTCCACAATACATTAACTTCTTCTTCCCATAAACTGCCATGTTTCGATCCGTTCTCACTAGCAAAGCTGCAGGAGGTCTAAGGCTACATTGTACAAAATACAATGGTGCTGCTTACTACCACACAGACTGTATGCTTGACTGTGGTCCACCACTTGCGTAACAGTTATGATTAAGTCAGTTATGCTCTGAGGAATTATTTGAAATTATGGGTGTGTTCTATGTCACAGTCAATGCATGCCATTTTCCTGCAGGGGAATTTCCTTCCGCAAGTACATTCAAGACATCAAGCATACCTTCTGACTATGCGAGGGAAGCAGTAAATCAGCAAATGGTGAAGTGTGAGGGTCTGGAAAAGCCAAAAGAGCTAAGGAACGTTCAAGCTCTATTAAGGCGTTGGAATCATTGGCGCCAGCTTCGGCTAGGGTCGCGCTGGCAAACGCGAGCGCCTCCTCTGCACGGCCCGCTCTAATCAGCTCTAGTAGTTGTAGTTGCTGAAAATATAAATAATAAATATTCACATCATCATTATATCAGCCATTGGAAGTCCACTGCTGGACTTACTTAACCTTCCCAAGAAAAGTGGAATATAATTGCAGCACTGCAATTGCGGAGCATAGCTTCTCAGATGAGAATACTGCTGCCCATTCCCGCCCGGTGCATTTGAGCTATACTGTTATGGGTGGGGATACCTCCATCTGTCCTGTCTGGTATCTTAGTCACTTCTTACAACACCTGGTACAGGGGGAGGTACTATTCTACTCTGCCAACACTACACAGCATTCAAATAACATAACACATATTGTTCTGACTCTAAAATAAGCAGCTTAAACACTTGTGTTACTAATATCTGATGTAATATAACATATATAATACTCCGTTGAATATTAAGCAATCCCCAAAGAAATTTATTCTGAAACACTGTCTCCATACTTTATTTACTGATGCTGCTTCTCTAACTTTATAACCCTATTTCTGATGTACGTTATTTTATATATATATATATATTTTTATATCATATGCATTTATTGCATTTATTTATACAAATATGTATGCCACCTTAATCTTTTTTGTATATATATTGTCTGCACCACCATATATATATTTTTTCTGTTTTGAGTAATGGTTGATAATGCCGTCTGGCATTAAGTCCAACATTTGTACATTTTGTAACATTCTGTGTAATAAAGTTAAATTAATAAATAAAAAAAAAATACTAAGATATATATATACAGTGAAAACCGATTATAACGACATCGTCTACAACGACCGATCGGTTATTACGACCAGATTGTAAGGTCCTGGCCGAGTCTGCAGTAAACTCTTTAGTAAACATACCGCCTACAACAACATCGGTTATAGTAATATTCATCGACTATAATGATCAACCGCATTTAGTAGTAATATTCTTAGATCTTATTACTAAGCATTGAAATAATAATTAGGAGTATTTTTACGTACGCTCTTTCTCCCACTCTATTCGTACCACTTTCCAGCTATTTGACCTTGCAAATTTATTGTTTAGTGCGCTAACAGTTTAGGTTAACAACTATTTTCGAGGCTCTCAGCGCTATAACAGTTTTGCAAAAAATTTAACAACCAGTATGAAACGTAAAATGAAAAACATATTTGAGAGTGTGCTTAAAAAAAATTAATTGTCTGATTACTTAAAAAACTGAATAAGTCTTATAGTGCAATATAAGTACATCTTGTATCTCCAATTATTTCTTAATTAACATTGTTATTTATTTTTTTGACATTTCTGTTAAAAAGAACAACATTTTAATTTATATTAGATATATATGAACTTATGATAAATTAACTACTTATGCTATGTATTGCTTATAGCAAATATAACGTCGGAAATATACAGTCCCTTTAATGACGCTATATTCGGTTCTGACTGTATATATATATAAATATCACCCTGAGACTAAATAAACACAAATATTCATCATATAAATATTTGCTCTGGATGGGTGGTCATTCAACCCATGACTTGGTGCACAGGATAGGATCACTACCGCCTACCATCAGTCAGTCTTTTAATGGTGTACAACAAAAATACCTTTTATATTATATGATTTTATTCAAAAGATGTGGCTGCGAAATTAAGTACAATAGTAATTAACATAGATACATAAAATATAGAATTTAAATAATAAATCAGTTTTAGAAAGTTGTACTATCGATATGATATACTTGCATGTGGTGTTTTCATATGCAATCAAGTCACAAGTACCAGCTAGGTCTACCTTAAGTGCATTATTTATGCACATAAATAAATGAAATATGGATTCACTACAATTTCGATACTTTGGTTATTTTCTGAGGTCAATGGTCATCAAAATACAGATATTAAAACAGAGTTTGTATCTTTACATGATACCTATTGAATATGGGGCCTTCAGACCATTATATCTAATTACACTGGGCAGTATCTCTTCTGTACCTTTAATCCTAAATGATTATCTAATCATATTGTCTTATATCTATGTATTAATAACATTACCTGCAAGTGGAAATATAAATATCTATCATTGTCTAGCAACTCTGGATGTAATGCATTGACCATTGCAATGGCCTCTGGGATGCGGCCACTCTGGACAGCCTCTCGAATCATGATGCGTTCATCCAATGAGCTGCAGAGGGCTGGTTCTTGGAGACCTGCTTCTTGTTGAAATTTCAATGCTGCTTCTTTGAAACCTTCTATATAAAAAGGTGAACGTTATTAGCTGAGTAATTTAAATATAATTTTAAATCCACCACGATTCACTTTATTATATTGAATACTAGGATTCTCTAGGGGAAAATAGCGTGTAGGACAACATCAGTCGTGCTACAGGTAAACCAGTTTTGTTTCGCAGTTAGTAAATGTGTTAATTATACTAAAAGAGACCTGTAATTGCATTTGATCAAGATATAACCATATTACTATAGAAAAAAAAGGAATTATTAAAATCAATTCAACTGAACGTATACCATAAATATTACCTGTTACTAAATAGTTCATGATAAGCATATTCATGTCTGTCCTCGATATTCTTCTCTCTTCCTTTTCATAAACTTCGCTAGAATTATTCAAAGAGTTGTTCAAACTCATTTTAAAAACAATATGTTTTTTATTTAGAAAATATTAAGAAACAATGACAAAAAGCAATATTTGACAGCTGACATTAAGAACAGTCCACTCCATACACAACATTTATTCTGACCATAAGCAATATTTTTATGCGTCAATAGCATAAACTTATCGTCTATTAAGCCCTCAAATAGGAGTAATCATATTTTTTGTATGTATATATATAATTTTAGCTTGTGTAAAAATGGTATCCTTTTTGGTTTATTTGTCAAATTTAATATATGTATGAGATTTGCAAGCTTACTATCGAGTCGCTTCTTTTCGTATGTGAACGCTTTTCGTTGGTAATTAATTATAATAAGTTCTGAATAAGTACAAGCCTACACAGAGAACGTTTTGTCCCCCGGTTTGGGTACCGAATAATGCACTAAGAACTAGAAATCCCTCAAATTACCGTGGACATCGAGAACAGTCTGGACAATAGTACAGATGTCCATAACCAGGCGCAACAAAGCATTCTAAGAACTTTACACTACATTGATTGCTCGATAGTGACATACGCAATGCACGTCGATCCAGGATTATTCACACTATTAAGATTTTTGTACCTCGTTAGCCTTAGCCTTTAAACGCTGAAAGCACTGTTCAGCTATTTTACGGACAATAGTCAACAGAGGAATCACAAATACCATGATCTCTTGTCATCTTTGAAACATCCTATAACGAAGATACATTCAATTTAAGCCGTGAGGTACCGGCAGAGTAGAATAGTACTACTGCACCGGATGTCGTAAGAGGCGACTAAGGTACCAAAACCAACAGATGGCGGTATATCCATCCGGAACAGTGCAGCTCAAATGGACAGGGCGGAAATGGGCTGCAGCATCCCCGTCACGAAAGCTGCGCTCTACGATTCCCAAACCGCTTGCCCAGCGCAGCAATTATGGAAAATAAATCTCCTTTCTTGGAGAGTTCCAGCAGTGGACTTTCAATGGCTGGTATGGTGACTCAATTTAAAATAGAGATAATGTCTAGATCAGCTATACTCTAAGTGTGTTCCGCGGAACCCTAGGGTTCCGCGATAACCCTATAGGGGTTCCGCAGGAATTTAAAAAGTCGCTCTGGTCGAAAGTTTTGAATCTGCCCGCCGCGCATACTTGTGAGCGCGCAGTCCCTTTGATAAAAGCCGCTTCTGAATTAGACGCTATAGTTGTGAACAAGCAACTTTCGGCTGTAACTTCAAAACAAAGTCGATATTGTTAAAAAAGCATAGTTTGTATTTCTTTTTTTATTTTTGATTTTTGTTTATCAAAGACGCTGGCTCGATATTTTTAAGAATGTTCGAGATCGAATCTAGGACTAAATAAGTATAAAAGCTGTGATCGCACGTCGCACCTCGACGACTAGCGTTCGGAGCGATAAGTTCCAAATTGATGAGTCAACCGATGTCGCTGGTCTGGCTATCTATCTGGTTATCGTGAGATATTCATATAAAAGTTCTTTTGAAGAAGGCATGCTTATGTGTTTACCGCTGCTCACTAACACAACTGGGGAAGACATTTTTAATAAAGTAAACATATTTTTTTGATGAAAATAGTCAGGTAAAACATCAGGAGCAGTGCCACGAATAAAAAATATAGCACCCAATTGTCGTTCCAGCCATTGCATTCTAAAATTAGTTATGGATGAAGCGGTAAAAATAATTAATTTTATCAAATCACGACCACTACAATCACGATTGTTCTCACTATTGTGTGAAGATTATGTAGGCAAACATTAAACACTACTTCTACATACAGAAGTGAGATGGCTGTCTCGGTGTAAAACTGTTTAGTTAGGGTAGGGAATGCTATTTGAACTCGGAGTCGAATTACAAATGTGTCTTTCAGCAGATTCTTCTTTTAATTTGAAAGACCGTTTGTATGTTAAAACTTGGTTATTCCGATTGTCATTTCTGGCGGATATCTTTTAAACTGTGTAAGCTGGGTAAACAGACTGTGTTCTAGGTTCATAACAAAATAACTGCCTTCAAAAGAAAATTTTATTTATTTGGATTATTGTTGCGATTTTGATTATTAGCGTTAGTAAAAGAGAAATAGAAAGTTTTACGTCAGTCAGTTTATTAGCGATAACGACTCAGAAATGTTTTAAGATGTCTTTGAAGATATGTTCAAATATCTCACTTCGATGCGCACATCTTATGAAAAGTATTTTCCCCAAGAACAGAATACAAGAATGAAACTGAATTCATGTATTCATAATCCTTTTATACCCAACTTACAAAAGCCCCAAAAATTTTAGAAATGTCATCAGACACATGTATGGAGTCACTGTTCATACCAACGCTTTTCAGTGCAAAATCCGTGATGAAAATCCAATGCTTGGCAAAATGGCTCTGAATATTCTTCTCACGTTCCCAACAACATATTTGTGCGAAACAAGATTCTCAACCTATGCAGCCACGTTAACAAAATATCACAATAGACTGAATGCTGAACCTGATAAGTATTTTTTAAACTTATTTTTCATCAACCAATTGATGAAAAATAAACAGTTTCATACCTCGCATTAGTTAACTTTTTCTTTTCTAATATTGTACTTGCCATGTGGTAAACTAAGTATTAATTAGTAACTGTTACAATGTACTTTTATTATACTTATTAATAAAGAATTTACGTTCAAACACTATTGTTTTTTAATAGGGTTCCGTCAAGTATTTTGCTTTCCAAAAGGGTTCCGTCACCAAAACAGTTTGAGAACCGCTGGTCTAGATCATTGTATGTGCGTTTTTCATCATACTTTTCCTGCCATTACAGACGATGGCAAATTTGAAGTGTTCGATACGCCATGTATCGTGACAAATGTTATACACTAATGAAGTCTACAGTGATTCAGTGATTCCTAGAATCCACTAGGAACGTAATATTGAATATAAAGACTATTTTAGGTGTTTAGCTAATTTATTTTCAGTTCTTAAACGCCAATAACCTACAATAATGAGCTGATAATACAATTTAAAAAAACCTATACTATTTTTTTTATTGAATAATGCTTGGTAACAAATTATATCCTTTAGTATTCAATAAAAAGTTACAACTAAACAATAATATAAAACAACTCTCAATAATACACGTCACGGGCATCATACCATTACCGACGCAGATACAATGTCAAGCACATTATTGAGATGAATAACTTAAAAGTTTAAATAAAGCTAATCATTTTCTAATAAGCCATTTATGTATCAGGGAGTAAATTTTAAAATGTTCTCTGTATTTGATTAAGTTCGTTATCATAAAAATGAATACATTGTATAGAATTAGAACTAAAGGTGTCCAAATCGGTCTGATACATGAGGCCTTGTTGTTATAAGAAACTACTGTACGTACGTAGTTTTTTCGACAAAGAAAAACATAATTTAAACTACAACTATAATTCGACAGTACTAAAAAAGTTAAATTAAATATAATCAATCAAAATTATGGCTAATTAGCAAACATTTGAGGATATCAGTTTCTTTACAGGCACTCAGTGTGATTTATTTGTGTTAGATCTAGTTACTACAGGTTCAGAGTTATATATAGAAAATATACAAAACTCATGTATACAACTGGCTTTCCAACTGTTGCATTAACATTATATAACACACCCGTTTAGAATGAATGGCCATAACCAATCAGTGGACGCTTCAGCCATTGCTTTTTTTCCAGTTCTGTCGATCCTCAGACTATGAACACAATTATTCAGCGAACCTTATCTAAAGCATTAAAAGCTATTTATATGTATGTGGCATGAACAAAACTGTGGAATTCATCCAAGACGATATTGTGATATGGTTAAATATATTTTCTATACATAATATCTTTCAAAATCAAAACTGTGGAAGTCAAAAACATCTGTTGTTGAGTGCATAATACTGTCTACAATCAATATTCTGGTATAGATGCTAATTATTTTACAAAATAGACCAACTAAAAATAACATCACCATACTGAAGACATTACTTCGGACCATAATTCTTAGTTTATTATTTAATTAGCACCTATGAATGTCACAATATAAGTGATAGATAAATTCCACTAGCAATCACAAGTTCTCAATTTATTTATATAGGATACTCTATATTCCCGCATATAATATTCACATATACCAAAATATGTTTGTCTTGATATATTTGCAGTATACCGCGCCGTCGGCTTCCACTCTATTATTAGGACAGATCTGAAATGAAAGAGATAAAAATAATTAATATGAGGAAATTGATCTCTACCAACCAAATAATTGCAAATAAAAACAAGCTAGCCTCCTTATATTATTAAATTAAAATAATTATTAAAAATAATTAAAATATTATATTAAAGTCGTCGAAGAGACATCATGTAATCAATAGTTGTAGTGTTATCAATGATTGCAGAATATCTAACAATTCCATCCCCGCGTCTTCATAAGAGTAATTAATTGGCAAGTCTTCTCAAAATAAACTTTTAAATATCCTAGAAATGAAAGCTAACTACTACTTCAGTAGAATTTACCTAAAAGATGCTTAAAAAAAAATTCAGTAGCTAAGGCCTCGCAGACACTTGACTGGTCATCTCAGGCAATCTGGGGCACGCGGTAGGTACTCACAGCTGGGCACTAAGTCCTGGTGCATGTGATGCTCGGCGTCCATGCCGAGCGGCATGCACGTGGCGGGCGGCGGCCGGCGCTGCACCTGCGCATTGACACGTCTGTGTCAGTATATATCTATAGAAGGTCAAATTACGATATGTCTAAGTACAAATAAATCAACAATCAAAGTGAATTATTTGGATGAAAAAATTGGAGAAATAGACGATCTATTTCTTCACTACTATTTTTTCAGACGAACCTAATGCTGGTCTACTCAGACGTCAATTCCAGCGCCACCGAAAGAGGGCGAGGTCGTTTGTAGAGAGCGAGCCTGTGCCCCGCAGTTGGCCCGCAAGGCTCGCGGGACGTGGGCCGGCCGATCTTTCGCTACTTATTGAAGAAATACGTAATTTTCAAAACTTTTTCTTATTATACTATCAAACATGTATTTTTTTAAAAATATACAAGTATTATTCGAAATCAAAATAACTATCAAGTCACTTATTTAGGTTGCTCTTGAGAAAATAATATTTGTTATTTGTTTGGATAATGCTTGTGCCATATTTCTCTCATAGAATTAGACATTACTAAAAATGACATCAAATCACAGTAATGTTGACGACGACACAACAATAACACAGGTCTACAACAAAAATGCTGTCTGGATATTTCCAACTGATTTCTATGTATTTAGGTGTTCTGAAAACAAATAAAATACTCAAAAAAATCCAGAACATAAGATTTTTTTACAAAACGCAAAATTTTATTCCAAAAAATGGATTTTTTGGGCTTAAAAGGGATTATCTTGTAGTATAAATGATAGGTATAATTTTATTTTGATTACTGTTTTAAAATGTTTACAAGACATAACTATACTATCATTAATTTCTCAATAAGGAACACCCTGTTTTACCTTGAGCTTAAGAAGCACCCTATTTCGCTTAAAGTTGGCGAAAAGAATGTCCTGCATGAAACTTTGGTACCTCCTCATAAAGTTCTTTTACCATCGCTTCACATAAAGCTGGGACTGATGAAGCAATTTGTAAAGTCACTTCCAAGAGATGGAAATTGCTTCAAATACATACTTAATATCAAAGTTTCCTGGCCTCTCGAAGGCAAAGTTGAAGGAAAGTGTTTTCATTGGCCCAGATATTAGACGGCTTATGGCTGATCCACTATTCGTCACAACCATGACGGATCCTCAAAGAGAAGGGTGGATTGCCTTTAAGGAAGTCACAACAATATTTTTAGGCAATAACAAAGACCCTAACTACAAACAAATCGTCAAAAGAATGTTAAAAGCATTTCAAGCTTTAGGTTACTTAATGAGTTTAAAAATACATTTTCTTCATTACCATCTCGACTATTTTCCAGAAAATTTAGGAGACATGAGTGAAGAGCAAGGTGAACGATTTCACCAAGATATTAAGGAGATGAAAAAAGATACCAGGGAAGATGGAGTGTCTTAATGATGGCAGACTACTGTTGGACGCTTCAAAGAGACCTGCCAGATGCTTTCCACAAGCGAAAATGTACCAAAAGGAGTCTCACTGGGAAAAAGAAATGTGTTTAATGCTCACTAATTAATGTATTTAAGATGAGAAAATAAGTTTTTGAAACGCAATAAAAATTACTTGATTTAAAAAAATATATATGTTCATTTTAAGATAATAACTTGTTTCTCATAAACACCTACATTGCCAGAAAACGTGACGTGCTAGGACAAAATAAAAGTTATTTTCAAATTCAGCACACCCAAAAACATAATTATAAAAAAAAACCAAGAGAGCTCTCAACTTTTTTTTGCTGACTTGTGTAATTAATCTTTTAAGTAAATTATAAGAATATCAAGTTTTGCTTGACGTTATTTATCCCAACATATTATTGTAACAATTAAAAATATGTATATTTTTTCTTTTGTAGTTCATTTTCATGCAAGTGTCAGTTGACTGCATTCAGTGTTTGTTTAGGTTGGGGAAAAACCTAACAAAATAGCAATTCTAATTCTTAAAAAAAAAAACAAGTTTATTATATTTATAATAGAAAACTTACTACTGCCATCTGAACGTTCTAACAGATATTATATTAAAAATCATTAAATAATTTATCTATTAAATTAAAACTAAAAAGCTATTAAGATAAGTGGTTTTCGGGAGATAAGACGCACGTAAGGGACAGTTGCCGGACACGTAGCCTGACAGCATCTTCTATAATCAGGCCATTGTAATCACGAAAATAGCTTGGCCATTTTCTTCATTATAATGATCGACAGGTAAAGCAATCTTTTCATTATTAAAATGGCTGTAATTAATTATACTCGACCTATTATATGATTCTAGCAGAAACAATTATTTTTGTCATAAGAAAATTTTACATAAAAGAATTTCTTTTAGGCTCATCCGTTACAAAAACTCGGCCAGCCGTTAGCAACCGACGGGGCGCAGGTGGCGAGTAACTACTTGACTATTCCTTCTATTACAATGACGGTAATCAATACTGCTAAATGCAACTCATCATTGTCGGCCCGTGAGCCGGGGGGCGGGCTGGTGAGGTGCGGTACCTGGTCCAGATTGAAGCGCACGAAGGCCTCGTACTGCTCGGCCAGCTTGGAGCTGAGCGCGCTCTCGTACTCGGCCCGCAGCGCTGCCTCCTGCTCGCGCAGCATCCGCTCGCAGATCATGCGCACCTGTCGGCGGCCGACAGTATATTATAACTATATATATATATAAGGTGCTATATTACATTTGTCATTCAATCGTGCTTCAAGTAAATTCGACCGACGAAATTAGTTTAAATGCGGATACTTTTTGCTGATTGTTGTGGTTCCGTGATGTCAACGTTATCACGCGAACAGATCTTGGGACAAAATAGGAACAGTGCCTTCGAACAGTAACTGTATTGAGAAGGGAATAAAATTTATTTTCCGAAAAAAATATAAGGGTATAAAAATAAAATTAATTTTTATTTTTATACCCTGAAAACCAGTACTTCTTTTAACAGTCTATGTCTTAAAGTTTATTTTTAGTTATTAGAACTATTCTTATTTTTTTACCACGAGAGAATGTCGTGAGTCACGCTTGCACGTAGTAACAGATATCACGTTTATTTTAAGAGGTCAATTTTTTTTGTTCATAAAAAGTTCATATTTTTTCCTACATTGTAAGTTTTTATGTGAAAATAATGAATAGTTGTATTTCCAAGTTAAATTTCTATTGTAATAGCGAATCCGAGGACTAAGGCGCTGCTAGGCTTCATGCTTACAGATTAACAAAATGTATGAAATTGGCAGCAGAGTGCTGCAAATGCACATCAGATTTAATTTGTTTAACACTGTCTAAAGGGTCTTGTTCATTTTAAACCTTGGTTTGTATTAATTTTTTTGGGTTTGTTTCTCATCAAATGGGTGTCTAGTTTTGTGATTTACTTATCAGTATCATATGGAATCATGCTTGCAATGTGTTTTTAATAGCATATAGAAAAATGTTAAAAAAAATAATTTGTCCGATCTTAATTTTTTAATAATTATTATAAATAATTATTAATTTTTTGGAGTTTTCCTTAAGTTATATTAGTGTAAAATTAGATTTTAAAAAGAAGAACTATTACAAACTTCATGTTGGGTCTCAAGGGACTGCAGGTATAACGATGAAGGGTGGGGAGGGGAATAGAGGGGGCAACAGCAGCTGTTGGGTGTTGTTAACGCGGGCCCTAGCAGAATAGTACACGTGGCAACTTGCTAGGCTTCATAAGTAGTTGTTGTTTGCTTCGAAAAAAAAAGAAAATAATTAAACAATAAATATATTATTGTGCAGTAAGTGTGATAAAAGTTAATTACTGAGTTTTACAAACTTTGAAAATAGTGGCATAAATAGTAAGTATTTGTTTATTATTTATATTACATGCTTTTGAAAACAACTGAATATTCAATAGTATATTTTATAATAGATCGATCTTAAAAGTTCGAATGTAATGGTAAAATTTAATATATATTTGGAATCTGCATGAAATTTCCTATAAGATAGTGCTTACGCAAACAGTTGATTTATTTTTATGTATTTTATGCAGAAATAATAATTTAATTCATCGGAAAATAGTGAAAATTCCGACTATTTCACATTTTTGTTTAAAAAAACATTTCCAATCCTTACATCTGAAATTTTAATTAATTGTGATATAATGGTTAGTTATTGATATTAGTAATATTTGTTGTTACAGCCTCGTATCAAAATGGGTGAACCATGCAATAGTGATAATATAAATAATGATTGCCTCATTTGTGACAAAATTGGATGTAGCTCTGAATTTAGCTCTGAGCTAAGAGATATTATAAAAGTCACTAGAGGAATACCAACACTGAAAGCTGCTTCTGTGGAAAGAGGGGATGGACTTTCTCAGTATTTAAATACTTGCGAATTTGTTTACGTGCATTCAGTATGCAGACAAAAATATATCAATAAAGGATGTATTAATGCTTATTTAAAAAAAAAGAACACCACATCAACATGTTCTCCACCTAAAAAAAAACTGCAAACGGCTACTTCTATTGATTTTGATTGGAGAAATAAGTGCGTTTTATGTGAAAAAGAAGCGGATGAAATGAAGGAAAGAAGAAAGTCCAAATCGGTAAGACGGCAAATCAGCTACGTAACTACTTCTGAGTTCAAGCAAACTATTTTAAATTTGGTAAGCGAAGAGAAAAGCGAATATTGTCGCAATATCCATAAAAAAATTGTAGGTGTGCTAGATCTAGTAGCTCAGGACGCTAAGTATCACGCGGATTGTTATATGCGTTTGAAAACTACCGTAAAACAGACCCAGAGAGATAAAAAATTCATCCAGTCACAATACAAGTAGATGCAGCAATGGAGTAGATTTTCAAATATATTGAAGAAAATGATGACTGCCAGTTTTCACTGGCAGAATTAAAAAGTATTGTGACAATTGATCATATTCCTGATGATAAAACGATAAAAAAGAGGTTAATGAACCATTATGAGGATAATATTGTATTCTCCAGTAAATTTGGATCTAATACAATCATATGTTTTAAAAAACAACAATATGAAATATTGTCCGATAACTGGTACAGTCAGAGGTCAAAAGATGATGAAGAAGAAGAATATCGTATTTTGAAGGCTGCTGGTGAAATTTTACGACGACACATTCGGACGCAGGTTTATGATAATAAAATGTATCCGGCTAGTGATAAAATGTTTAACCATGTTCATGAGACAATACCAAAATCTCTGTCATTTTTGTTATCAGAAATAATTTTAAATGACAAAAGAGGTAAACCAGAGTTTATAAATCATTATCAAACGAAATGCGCCTCAATAGCTCATGCGATAATATCTGCAGTAAGGCCTCGTTCATTTATATCACCACTGCATGTGGCTTTAGCTGTTACTCTTCATAGAAAATTTGGCTCCAAAAAAATAATAGAAATATGTAACGCTTTAGGCTTTTGCGGATCATACAAAGAAGCAATAATTTATGAAGCTTCTGCAACATTCACAAGTCCTGTGAAAATAAAAGCAGGTACTTTTGTACAATTTGTGCACGATAACGCAGATTTTAACGTCAACACACTAGACGGCAAAGATACTTTTCATAATTTGGGTTCGATTGAAATTGTAACTCCGAGCGATCGAATAGAAACCAGGGAACCAATTAAACGTTTAGATAAAATTCCAACATAGACAACTATTTCTGATCAAGCTCATATACCCCTTCAAATATATCCGGCTTTTGCTGGTGAAGGATTGAAAAAACTTCAAATAAAAATTTCGGAGCAAGAGCCCAATTTAACCCCCACAGTTTTTTCAAAATTGAACATTCTCTGGATGTATCTAAAATTCAAAACCAATAATGACTTCCCCGGATGGAACGGATTCATGAATTTGTTAACAAGTACACATGATTTTGATACTTCGTCAATAATATTCTTACCATTCATTAATGCATCTCCAAGTGATTATAACACTTTGTATACGGCGATGAAAACATCAGTAGACAATGCAAAATCATTAAATATGAAGACATGTATCGTAACATTTGATCAACCTCTGTATATAAAATTGCGCGATATAACTTCAGCTATATGTTTATCAGAGGAGATGTTTACTGTTGACCGATTGGGCTCTTTTCATACGCTTATGTCCTATATGGGATCTATTGGTTATATAATGGCTGGAAGTGGAATTAAAGAAGCCCTTCCTACGGTTTATGCCGAAAATTCAATCGATCATATCATGTCTGGACGTGCATATGCTAGAGCGGTACGTGCACATATACTTCTGCAGCTAGCTTTATCTAGATTAATTTTCGATGATCTATTAAAAAATAATTCGGTATTCCAAACTTTAATTGCTGATGAGACGAATGCTAATATTTTTGAAATGTTTAATTACACGGAAATAACGGAAAATATTGGATTTCAAAGTTTAAATGAAATTGTTGAAAAAAAATTACATGATATAGAGAGTAAAAGCTAAAAGATTTTATTGCAGCTGAGCGTATGGGTGATTGGAATCTGCATTTACAAACTATTGAGAGGATGATCGCATACTTCCATGCATCAGGACATTTTCCGTATGCAAAGTCCGCGCAACTGTACTTGCAAGACATGCAGGAATTATCTATCCAAATGGACCCAGAAGAGTTTCAAAAATTCACAGAGGGTTATTTTACTGCTAGACGTTCCGATGTATTTTTTTCTGGAATTTCCACGGATCAAACCATAGAACAAACATTAATGAAATCTATGAGTGTTGAAGGCGGACCTTTTAAACGTGGTGTAACGAAAAGTATTGTCTATTAATGGATAAAAGGTGTTATTTTTTCAAAAGATATAATAGAATATATCTTTTAAAAAAAGTTATCAACACGCTGATTCAACCGATGTACGAATCAAAAGGGACGACATTGACGTGAAAAAATAGGAAGAATATTTTATTCAACATCCTCCATTCCCTGATGTTGGTGTCATTAAGTCTATTGCAACTGGAATAACTGGGCAAGAAAACGTGAATTGCTACGCAGCTTTTGAGCAAGGTCTAAAAATAATAAAGAAAATTAATGGAATAAATTTCAAAGAAGTTAAGTTAGCATGAAAAGACAAGATCATTCCTTTGTTGGCATCCACTAGCAAAATCAAAGTGAATGATGATATTATTCCAATTGATCCGCTATTATTATTTCAGCGTATATGCGTATTAAAAAAATCTGATGAAGAACTAAAAAACTACTTGACTTATGAATTAGCTCCTTATCCTCTTGCTCTCTTTGAAGATGGTGAAATACGAAAAACAACAAAATCTACATTTTATGACATATTCCCAGAAGTGTCAGTGGATGTGAACGATGTACGAAAATTTTCCTACGTCATTGATGGAGGGATGTTATTACATCGTTGCAAGTGGCAATTAGATGAAAATTTCGGTACAATTTGTCAACATTATGTCAGATATCTACATAACAATTATGGACACAACATTTATGTCGTATTTGACGGTTACAAGAAGAGCTGCACGGGTGGACGGAGGATCAATGGAACGAACGCGTCGCTGTAAAAAAACGCATGTAATGACATAATATTTGATAAAACCATGCCGCTAAAAGTAGCGCAGGAAAAATTTTTATCGAATGCCAAAAATAAGAGTAGGCTTATAGATATGCTACGAGAAACACTCACAGAAAATAAAATATTTTCTTGCCAAGCAGAAGCTGATGCCGACAAACTAATAATTGAAACTGCTGTTAATCTGCAATCTGAAAACATTGCTGTAGTGTCCGAGGATGTAGATGTTTTAGTTTTATTGACTGCGCTCTCACCACCAGACCGAGAAATTTATTTTAGAAAACCATCCAAAGGCAAAATACTGCAAAGAGCGTACTCTTCTAAGAGTTTAAAAAAAATATTACCAAAGTGTAAAGAGCATATTATTCTGTTCTTACATGCATTCACTGGATGTGACACGACGTCAGCTGTTTTTAAACGTGGCAAAAACGTGTTTGCAAAAAATTTCGAAAAACGAACGGTCTTGCTAAATGCTGCGACAGTTTTTAAAAATGAATGCAAAGACATCAATGAAATTTTTAAAGCTGGTGTTACTTGCACTCTTGCTTTATATAATGCCCCCCAAAAAATTAAAGATCTTAATGCATTGAGATATAACTCTTTTTTGAAAGCAACTGCCAAAAATACCTGCGTTAAACTGCCGTCTTTACCACCTACTGCAGATGCCGCTTTTGAACACTTCAAAAGAGTATGTTGACAAGTTCAAACATGGTTCGGAAAAGAAATATCACCAGAAGAATGGGGTTGGAAAGATGAACGCGGAATATTGATACCGCAAACAATGACGCAGCGACCAGCTCCAGAATCTTTACTAAAAATTATTTTTTGCGCATGCAAAACAGGATGTGGAGCATCTTGTGGTTGCAGGAAATGTGGATTAAACTGCACTGCAGCTTGCTTAGAATGCAATGGTGATAGCTGTACTAATCCTTTACCTACAATCTACATCAACGAAATCGACGACGACGACGACAATAATGAACAATAATGTATATAGTTAAGGTTAAATTTTCTTTTGTAAACAATTTTTTTTTCGAAAATCTAATAAATTAACATTGAATTTACTCTGCAAACATAATTTATTACATATAAAATTAATATCTTTACTGTAAACATTTTTTCCCCCTTGCGCCTTTCATTTTTCAGTAAATTGTTTATAAAAATTATTGTAATCGAGATCGGCCAATTTTTTTTTTACTTTTTTATTTGCGGTTTTAATAATGCAGTCAAACACTTGATATACAGATTCATTGACTGGCCCTGGGTTCCGAGATTTTACCATTTTTATGTCTTACGGCGCTCCACTATAAGCTCAGTTTAGATAGCTCTTTGGTACTGTAGATATTAGTCTTACCTGTTTGAATGTGAAAAGAGCACGATTGTGGACCTTCTGAGAGTTGTGTGAAGAGCGATGCGGCGGAGAGCAGTCTCCCTCGCTACCACTGGAGGACGAACAGGGTGCTGCCGCGCCGCTAGTCAATCGTAACTGCCGACGACGCTGCAGCCGCTTAATCTCGTCACATATATCTTGTGCCATGCGCTCTGTCGAATATGTTAGATAAACTGTGTAAATTTTTTAGAACATTAAAAAAACAATAAAGACTTCATGTTAGGCATTTGATTAAGCCAGTCGCTCATAAACCACGAAAAAAGTTGACAATAAAGCAATATAATTACATGGAAGTAAAAAGGCTGACATTTAATGTCAAGAATGGGGAATAGTTGTAATTAAATTTGAGACATTGAAAAAACAATGCAGAAATATTGTCAATGAACTAGATTTCAAATGGCTTGACAAATATATTTTTAGTAATATCGAGACAATTTAGAGATATTCTTATTAGGTATATTTTGTATCAATATAATAACATATTGTAGCTTAAGTTCTAAGACCGTGTATGTCAAAGTTGTCAATTTAATAGTTAAACCCAATGATAACACAATATTACATATCTATCTCTGTAAAAAACATTATTTTATACTGTGTATTGTTTAAACGAAATTTATTTCGCATTAACTAAATGAACATGCAATTTGTTTTAAAATGATTTTATGAAACATGAGCAATATTTTCCCAATTGTTAAGTGTCAACATTTTTACTTACACGGTGTTAGGACTCAAAGACAATATGTTGTATGCAATTGATTCTCTTGATAAAAATAAATTCAACAGAGTATATTATAATATAAACATTCTTGAAGGTATAATCAAATTGAAATCAGTTATACTTCTTATGGCATATACTTGTAATAATTGTGCTGCTATTTTTAGTTTGTTACAAGCACTTGTTACAATACTATCAATTGTTTTAGAAGAATAGACTAAAGACAATTTATTTCTGATGTTCTTGATTGATTTTTATTCATTAACTTTTATTGGTCAGAAACTGTAGTAGTTATTTTGAATGTGTCCGTAACTATAAGTTCTATAAAAATGCCGTTATGCCTTATTACTACCGATAGAACACATCTAAATAAAATATTACTGAACACATCTAAAGCTTAATGTAACAAAAAATAAGTTAGTAAAACTGGAATTAAATAAAAGGTTAGCTATACTAATGATAAATAAGGTTTACTAGGTTATCATTTAAAAAAGTGTAATCAATCAATAGAACCTTTGTACCTTACCTTAGTATCTTGAGCCAATATATTAACCAATTAAAAATATGTAAACTAGATAATACAAGGTAACATTAGATATCAGAAGAGAGCAAGCAAAACACTAAACATCATAGATTATACACTGTTAGGAAATTAGTTTCTCTACATTAAATAACCATTATTATATGTTTAATCATAAAATAAATTACCACAAATTAAAACATACAAAACAACTTGTATTTTTTTCCTAAAACTGAAACTTAAAAGTAAATGTGTCATTAAATAACCGCCTGAAATAGCTGTAGGTTGTAATAATTCAATTAAAGCATCGATTTCAGCAACAATAGCAAATTATATAGACAATCTGCCAACCATAAACTTCAGATAGACTAAAACTAAAATAATATATATCTCTTTCTTGTCCTCTCTAACAATTACCAATATTGTAGATAAAATGTGGATCTGCACTCATATTATTTAATTTAAACATTTATGTCAAATGGAATAAAAATACAAACAAAAGCCATCCAAATAACATTAATCATCATTAAATGATACTTCTAACAAAGTTCAATTTGCTGTATCTCAGTATTTCCTACAGAGTGTGCAATCATTTGACACCACAGCTAGGTTATTACCAAATAAGCAAAAAATCTGTAGGTCGTAACAGTAGTATTGCTTCCTGCAACTATTTCTGTAGTCTTCGAATGAGAACAGAGTTTTATAAGCTGAGATAGGTGGCCACATAAGAAAAATAACAAAAGAACTAAAGCAAAAACCCAACGGTCTTCATGCATCGTCTCTCTCGCTCTAATACGATAAAAATATTCATGATATCGCAGAAACAATAGTTACACCTAAATACAGCTGATCACGCATAACAATTAAATTAAACCGTACCCAATTCAAAACCTGAACATGTACTTAGATTAAATATCTTTAATTTGAAGTTTCATTAGAGCTATGTAAAAATAAACAAACCTGGGGTCAGTTTAGCAGAAGCACTAACAGACTCTCCAAACGTCGAAGATTTACTTTCTGTCATTTTAATTCCTGGGCTTGTGCTGGAACTAGCCGCGAATGGAGCACATCTTCGTCTTTTAGCAGGCAGCTGGGCCATGGACTCCCAGTCCAAATTTCTTTTTAGAGTAGCACACGCCATTTTCTTTTTACGCCCAACGACTGTCCTCTACTCGATACAATGTTTGGATTTTAGAGTTTTGTCACAGCCTCAACGAAACAAAAATAATATTTAAACACAATTTAAACAGATGATTTGATTAAAAAAATATTATAACTGAACTATTCTGTCATAGGATTTTAATGAATATTCAAGATTGCTAGATACGATTTAACTCGCTCACTTCTAATTCCGAAATCAGGCAGCTACACTTTTCACTCCATTCAATTTATTTTTTTGACATTTTGTTGTTCTATTCAGGATAGCCAACTTAAAGGAAATAATTATATACCATAGTCATCGTTCTTTTTTTTTTTTACTGAAATTTAAATTAATCAGGTATGAATCAAATAATATATTTATTTATTACCTTATGTTTTTTATTACTCCGATTAATTATTATGTTCATTTATTCTGTAGGAAAGGCAGATTAATCTATACAAATCAATCAAGATACAGTATTAATCAATTAAGATAAATTTAACAATTTTTAAAGTTAAAATATTATTGTTTAAGATAATTTTACAGTTGATCTTATCTTATTGCAGTGACAGTGACAGCTACGTGTTGACACTTCCATCAAGAAATACCCAAAAATTGTTTTGATTCTATGAGTCATCTGCTAAAGTAATTAATTTATTATTAACCATTTACTTTTCTTTTCAGTCTGTTGTAAAAAGTGTAATCCAGGCTTTTCGCCTATATTCTTCGTGAAAATCGTTAATAAAAGCCGTCAAACTGGGGAACGAAATGTCATCATCCGCAATGGAAAGTATCCTTTTAATATGAGTCATTTCTTTGGTAAAATTTTGAGTTTTTCCCAAAGATACTGGAACGGCAATATATTGAACCATCGAAAACTAAAATTTGAAATTCAAAAACGCATATTTCATATATATCTAAATCGGTTATAAAGTTTCAAGGACAAGTACAGTTTAGTTTGTTATAAAAATTTGCTTTAATTGAACAGCTCTACAGTATCTTGGAACCAAAGAACAGTAGTAAATATTAATATGGATTAACATATTAATATATACTACTGTTCTTTGTTTGAACTATAAAAAGCTTGATGCTGTTAATCAAATAATTACAATCATAATTATTTGACATCACAAACAGATCTAAGATTATAAAGAAATTTAAAAATGGAGTCAACTTTGTAATTTAATATTTGTTAATTTAAGTAGTCTTTAGACTTTACTATTTTCTAGAGATCTAGAGTGCTATTTATTGGTATACTGTGAAAAGAATGAATGTAAGAAAGTGATAAAACATTGATTAAATTACAAACAAGTGAATGTCATGGTCATTATTAGTTTTTACCTCTTTTATTTAATATCTTTAACTCACATTATCAGAACACCTATTTAATTTAAAATTTGCTGTAAAAGAGTTAGAAAGAAACTCAAAGAAATGTGAAAAAGAAGAAAAATTAGAAAAAGAAAAGGCAAAGAAGGCAATACAGAAAAATAACATGGAAGGTGCCCGAATACACGCAGAGAATGCAATAAGACAGAAGAATCAAGCTTTAAATTATTTGAGAATGTCAGCCAGAGTTGATGCAGTGTCAAGTAGAGTGCAAACTGCTCTGACTACCAGGAAGGTATGTAATGCAGTATAATAAGCTACTTTTAGGTCTAGTCATGTTCTATGTGAGTTTTTGGTTATTTAATATAAAAAGTTATACCTAATTGTGTAGTATGTGGGCTAATTAAGGATGGTTATCATTTACTGATGGAATGTGAAACATACTGAAAATAAAGATCTTTATTTTTACATAATATTACAATAATCACGCTTGATAATGCATTGCGCAGAATATTATAATAAATAACCCTAATTCTGATGCCACCTGGTACATGTGATTTACTGAAGTGCTGCCAGTTATGTGTGTAATAATGATTACAACTAGTAACTATCTAATTACTCTTTTTTGTTTTTATTTCTTTATTGTGGATGTATTAGTAGTATATAAGTTTTGGATTTTATGTGGTATAAAAGTCTTTAAGATCCCTAAAAAAAAAAAAGTTACAAAAAGAAGAAATACCTATTTCAAGAGAGTTATAGAAAATAAGATTGAAAACAACAGAGGTCAAGGAAATAATTCAGTTGCACTTTCTTATATGTAATTGAATTGAATTTTTATGTCTAGATTTGTTAACCCTAGAAAGATAAACTTATTTTTTTGTACAGAAAAGATAAACAGGCGCCTCAAAGGCGCAAAATTTTAAGTACCGATTTATTTACATATTTAAATACAAATACTTTTTTTTATGTATGAAGTAAATGTTACATTATTATTAATTAAAAAAAACACAAATAGGTATTATTAATTGTTTATTTTAAGGAATAATGTTAAATTTTCAAAAAAGTAACAAAAGTAGATTTTTTTTACAGTACTAACAATTTTTAAGTTTTTTTTTATGAATAGCTAACTTTTTATAACATATTATCTTACTAACTAATAAGTTACAATATAATCAGCCTCAAATCACAAAAAATACTGAAAAAATCACAATTTATAAACATTTGTTGCAAATATCTTTTTTATGTTGTCCACACACGGTATTTTTACATTTCGTACAAGTCATCTTAGACATTCTCTTTTTTATTGTTGTACAAATGCTACAATAACGCCGCTCTTTAGTCGGAGGTTCTTCATCACCTTCTTGAGGAAGTTCTAGATTAGCCTCTGGTACTTGTGGTAGGATCTTCTCTATATTTTCTCTCAAACTTCTTTGCAAAGTAGGAATGCGCAGTCTAGATCTCATCCACGGTGCACACAGTTCAATCGACAATTGTTTCATGTACTCCCTACGGTTTATTGGTTTTCCTTGTTTTGACAAAATATTGTGAGTGTAAATTATATAAGAGTTGACAAAAGCTATGTTCAACATGCCATAAAATATTGCCATCGGCCATCTGTTAGTTTTCCTAGAACAAGACATCGAAGAACACATCTGATCAAAAGTATCGACGCCACCTTTAGTCTGGTTGTAGAACATAACGATCTCAGGTTTACCAGTTGTTGGATTTATTACAGCATGTTCATCACACGATGACAACATATACACCATCTTTGAAGGCTTCGGCTTGTATGATGCCAGGGTCAAAGGTCCATCAAAACAGAACATAGATGTACCAACAGGTCGAGAACGACTGTTTTTCAATTCTTCAGGAATTTCCCGTTTGTTTGACCGAACAGTACCCACAACTGTCAACTTATACGGTTCCAGAAGCAATGACTTTGAAGCAGGGATAGATGTGAACCAATTGTCACATGTTATATTGCGGTTGGAACCATGAACTGGCTGAGATAACTCCTTCAAGTAATATTCTCCTTGCGGCAAACCATTTGTATTTGTAGCTTTTCCAATGTATGGCAAAGCATTTATCATATAATAGGTCCCACTATCGCACATCATAGGAATCTTTATACCATACTTATTTGGTTTATTTGGTATGTACATCCGAAATGGACATCTACCACGAAAACCAACTAATTGTTCATCAATAGTGACATTACTTCCTGGGGAATAATTCATTTTGCATTGAGCTATAAACATATCCCAAATCTTTCTAATTGGAATAAATGGATCTTGCTGGCGACGATCAGGACGTAAAGTTTTGTCGTCCATTCTGAGACACCTGACAAGAAAGTCAAACCTATCTCTACTCATTACTGCCACATATCTTGAACCAGTAAATGAACTGTCAAACAGCTCAACTGTTGATAAATGATTATCTTTCATCGCAGCGCTCAGAGTAAGTAGTCCTATGAAAGATTCGATTTCAGTGGCATTTGTGTCTGCAAATGTCAAACTAGTCATAGTATCAGAACGTTTATTTGATATCTCTACATTGGTCCACTGAACAATTTCTTGAATGATTTCTTCCGTAATAAATAATTGGAAGCATCCAAGTGGTTCAAAAATATTTCTGCACATACGACTAGGACCTCTATTTGAGCGAACTATATTGATCGCAGATATTCTGCCACTACTTTGCCCTTTAGAAGTAGCCCAAACATGCCTGTTCTTACCTCTGATCACTCTTTGCGGCGGGATTACTATGCGGTGATCATGTCTTTGATTTTCAGAAGTTGTTGAGGTATCATTCGGACTTTCTTCGATAACTTCGTCTATATATTCGTCTTCAAAATCACTCTGAACGTTATCTTCATCAACGTTATCGTTCTCCGTCTCGCTGTTACTGCCATCCTCGGTCTCTTCCTCTTCCTCCATCAAAAAAGAAGCAATTTCGCTTTCTTCCAACCGTTTTCTGCGCGCCATGATGTTAAAACGTTCCTAAGAACCATTTAAATTAATTTAGTAATAATAAAATATCTTTATATTTACCATAAATGCGTAATAATAGGTAAAAAGTAAAAAAAACTAAATCACTAATATATGTGCGAAAGTTACACAGAAGATAAACTTGCGCCTCTGGAGCGCAACGCAATGGCATAGCGGCGAAACTAAAGTACTTACCGGACAGCAGCGGTCGTCCCTCGGGCGTGTTGACCGACGACTGAGTTAGCTCGAAAACACAAGTGTGAACTCGCGCAGGTTAAAAAGATACAGCGATATATCTGTTTCGCGGGCGCCTCTGAGGCGCAGTTTATCTTTCTAGGGTTAATGTTGGCACTAACAAACCCTTGTCTTAAAAATAGTCACTAGTTGTCAATGAAACCTTTATCACTGCTAGTGTTACTTCTAGGTTCTTTTCAAGTGAATGACTCAGTGATATGTTTACTAAAATTACTCTTAAAACCCTATAAGTTCATAAACTTTCTATTTCAGAAAAAATATTACATATTGTGACTTTTTAAAAATACCTATGATCATCATTACCATATCATAGCCCCCATAGCTGGGCATAGGCCCCCCAAACAAGAGGATTTTTTGGGAGGCCCCACATGCCCCATTGCTTTATAGGCAAATTAAAATACTGAATTGCTATAAATGTTAAAATTTTCTTAAAGGTGACAAATTCTATGGCTGGAGTAGTCAAAGCTATGGATGCAGCAATGAAATCAATGAACCTTGAGAAGATATCTACACTAATGGATAAGTTTGAGAGTCAGTTTGAAGACCTGGATGTACAGTCCTCGTACATGGAAAATGCAATGTCACAAACCACCACTACTTCAGTTCCACAGGGCGATGTAGACAATTTGTTGAAGCAAGTCGCTGATGAGGCTGGGTATGTTTTGCGCTATTCATCAAGTAATAATTATAATTCTCATACATTGATCTGATATCAAAATGAGTTGCTTAAAGCACTTATATTTCTTAAATAAATAATAACAAGCAGGCAAAGTACAAATAGAAATATTTGTTGTATATATATTTGTCCTGGGCGGGGATAGAATCTACAATCCTTGGCACAAAAGATAGGATCACTACCATCTCTTCTATAGGGCCTGTCCATACACATTTATTGAAGTTTTTAATATGTTAAATATTTGTACATTTAGTTAAATATGTTGAATGTCAAGTCATGCAGCATAGAGTAATGTTAAGTCTTCCGGTGTATTAGTAAACTAAAAAAAAGAAGTCATTGGAATCACCCAGGCACAAAATTTCTGTATTTCATTTATATAAAGGATACATTTATTGAGATACATAATTCGTTTTTCAAACTACAAAAATCATTGAAACATGGCATATTTATACATCTGGTGTAAACAATCGTTTGACCAAATAGCTTGCCTGGTTGAGGCAGATTTCAAGTTAGTAAAATTTGTTTTGCAGGCTAGAGCTGAACATGGAGTTGCCGTCAGGCGTGCCCAGTACATCATTGGGGACAGCTACGGTCGTATCACAAGAGCAGGACGAACTGACGCAGCGGCTCGCGCGCTTGCGGCAGGCAGAGTAGGAAGATGTTAGCCATTGGCTATGTACAGAGATTTATGTACAGTTAGTGACTACATAGAATCGGGGTGATGGCTGACAGACCAGGTGTTTTCTGATTCTATATAAAGCGGTAGATCAGTTCTAAGAGTGCATAAGTAGATAATGCTGTATTTCAACTCAATTCTGTATGATGTTTATATTTTTATTATAGTTCTATAAGTTTAGAATACTAGAAGCTACAACCATGCCATTCATGTTATCAAAAATCTTTAAATAGTCCTACTCTGAAAGAATAAAGTATAATTTTTGAGAATTTCAATAACCCTGTGGTCTGCACTCAGTAAGCGAGAGTAAAAATAGATGGCGCTACTAACAACTTTAGAATCATCATAATCGAGTGTTGTACAGCAATTTCATTTCTAAGTAAATGACTTACGCACTTTTAGCTCTTATTTCTGATATGTACCTGCCTGTAATCAAATATATAAAAAATGGACTATGTGTAAAGTCAATTATGAAAAAGTGGTGGACGATAAATATGGAATATATTTATCGTCCACTTTTTGCTTTGGCTTGAATAGAAAGATAAATGTCAATGTAACATATGGAAAACAGTTACAGTCAATTTTGGAGTAAATCACTCGCTTTTAAAGATATTAAATCAATTGTAAATTTTGGACAGATTTGGGTAGGTTGATCTGTTCCTGTGTGTGCTAGCGATGCAAGTTTTTTGCTTTCTGGTAGTTGGCATCATAATTCGTTAATAATGTTGTTTACAATTCAAAGGTTTCATGCATAAATCATATTATAAAAAATTGAGACAAAAAGCCATAAAAAAATTAAAACATTAGTTTGATAGCTATCATCCTAATTAACCTATATAAGAGGAGTAAAAATAGGGTTCTTTTTATTGAAGGCATTATTTATAATCAATATATACCCCAAAACGGTCAAAGTAAAATGTCTATTTAAATAATCCTATCAGAAGCACTTAATTCCTTAAAACAAAATAATATATATAAGTATAGATCTCTTACACTTTATTAAGTCTTTAAATCTAGTGATTAAGTCCAGGAATTCCATTTCTATGTGGTCACAGTAACCTTGTACAATACATTCATAAACCCCTTTTTTAAAAATTTGCACCAGATATATGGTGGCTCTATTCATTTCGACATTGATTAACAGCATTGTACTTCACAAATCTAAAAAAATAAGAGCATGGCCTCCTATTTTCTGTTACCTATTATATCCTTTGCCTGTTACTAAGTAACGGGTAAGAATGTAATGTATAAAGACATGAATTTGTGTGTATTTTATTAGGTGATCTAGAAAATGTTGTTTTACCATACAATATATTAATTTATAATTATCCCAAAATATATTGAGATTTATAAAGGGGTTGGTTGCGTCTCCTTTTTGATACTTCCTTTTAATAATTTGATCAAATAAAAATATTGTACAAAATTTAAAAAAAACATTGTCATGGACCACCCTTATCTCTTAGGGTATGAAAAATAGATTACACCTTATTCTCAGACCTACAGTCTATACATAAAATTAATCAAGGCAGTTTAACCACTTCTGTGTATGGGACTATATGGTACAAGTGTGACTTGATTTTTCTGAATTTTAGATATGTATTATAGGTAATATTTTTATTTGGCGATTTAATTATATCTTTTAGATTAATTAATGAAGGTACATATTTTATTTGTTTTAAATTTCAAAGTTAGCAATTATACTTAATATATTACAAACTTTGGTAAATAAATTCATTGCATTGCCGGTTGTCTTGTTCTAGAAATAGTAGTGTCAAAGAGCGAGCATCATAGGGTCAGTCAACGATGAACGAACTTTTCCAGTGGAGCTAGAACTAGTCCTGAAAAGTCTAGCAATAGTTAGAAGCAAAGTGATTTTGAATGAATGTCAGAATTATTTTCTGCATGATATTCAGTTTTCCATTTAATTACAGATACCAAAAATAAGTAATTCAATAAATGACCCTATCTTATATCTGTTGCAAATATCATTATTTGTTAAATTTCGGTTACTAGCCTCTAATTGTGATATAAGTTTGCTGTAAGTTGTCTCTGAATGCTTGCTCTGTTTTTAGTAACAGATCAAAGTGTGATATTTATCTTTTTAAGCTATGTCACATATTTTTATATTAATGATTGTTCAATCTTGTATGTGATGCTGTGAATCCTTTTAACATGTACCCAGAATGCACAGTACAGCTGCCTGGGGTTAAAGTTTTTGTACAATTCAAATAAATGTATTATATTTATGAAAAATATATTTTGCATTTGTAATTTTACCTTTTGGTCTATGCTATTGAATTGCAGTATTGAAGTAATAATGAACACCATGTACAATGTTAAATTGCCTTTATTTAAGTAATAATTAAATCACAACATGCATAAACTTATAAAAATATTTCAATGGACTCTTATATATACTACAAAAGAGAAATCTTGGCATATTTTACAACCAACATTGCCAATTTAAGTATCTACTGAATTACTTCAATTTCTCTGCATGACTATGACTAATACTGTGCAAAAACTAATACATGCAAAAATCAAATTGATATTCGAAGAGCAAAACATTAAAACTTATGGACTAATCCCGAAATATTAAATTTAGGCATCATTAGTATTAAATTAACAATGCTTCATAAATCGTAAAACAATGTCAAAATACAAAGTATTGGATAATTTAATTGGATTAAACATGTCCAAGCTTGTAGACAATTGTGGTACGGTATATGAGGCAATGTGAGAACTGGAAGAGAGAATCTTTGGTTGGACTTTATTTAGATCTAGTTTTATTTTCAGGTATTACAAAAAGTACTACTAACACAGAGTTGTTTAGCAACTCTCTTAACAGTACAAACTTAATGGAAAGCCTTACGATAAAATACTGTTACATACAACATAAGATCTTTGTACTAGCCTAGGCACTTGCTAATGTTAATATCTCACTATAAAGTGCTCCGAAATGGAAGTCTACTTCCCCTTAATAACGAAAAACAAAAGACATTAAACTATTCATGTCTTTTTTTATTAACTCTAAGAGAGAGAGAGAGAGGGAAAGTCTAGGTTTTAATCAATTGATGTCTGGAATAAACCACCTTCAGACATACACCTTGTCGACGGTTCGGCCAAAGCCAGTTCATCTTATAAATTGTATGGCATCTGTTCTATGCTGGGCAAATAGGGTTCAAAAACTGTTTGCGATATAATATATATTTAATTTACAGCTATAAGAATTATTTGGTTAAGTTTATTTAAAATTACGCGAATTGTACGAAACATTAAATTCTAATTAACTTTGTGTAAAATAAACATTAACGAAATAATCTTTTCTTAAACTCTTTGGGCTATTAAAGAAAACTTTTACGATTAGATACCATTTCTCTCGTTTTTTTTTTAAATTTTAACCAGTTTAATTTTAGGTAAGGCATTTGATAATCACATTCAATACAACTATGATCTACGAATATGGCATAAAATGAATGACTTAGCTCTGTAGGATAAAAAGCAACATTAATTTGTCTTTGGTTATGCTTTCTCGCTGTCTGGTTCAAAAGATATATGGTAGAAGACCCATTCCTCGAGGAAGGAAGGCACAAACGCCTTGCTCTTGGTGTATTTCACTGGAGGTTTCAACTTGGCTAGTTCTTGCTCGTATAGATCCAGCGATTCGGGAGATGTTGCACCGTTGCCCTGTAAATTAAATTGCTTAATAGAGTTATTGTATAGCACAACTTCACTGCGAATTTTTATGCATGGACTTCGAAACAACTGTGCATCGTTGGCCTTGCCATACGACCGTGGTACACGTGGAAAAAAAGATGTTCATGCATATCATACGTTGCCTGACTCAAGGATAAGTCTTGTAAAGCATCTGTGTTGAGAATATCAAACAACAGAGGAATAACACATCATATTTAAACACTTATAACACCCATACACAGGACAGATACAAATGTTAATCACATGTGCCTTGACGGAGATAGGAATACTATAGCTGATATACCATACCCGAATGCGCCATCGGGCCATGCAAAATAACTTATCTAGAGAATATTCTTTTACGGATTTGGTTGATAATAAAGTATTTTATTTTAAATATATGCTATTTATATGCTATAATTAAAATAAAATGAGCTCCTTATCCAAAATGGCCCTACGTAAACAATTTGTATTTTTGTACGTTCGTAACAAATTAACTCAAAATCTATAAGACCTACTCAACTAGGAGTCAAGTCAAAGTATGAGATTTTTTGAGAGTTTACTAAGAATAACACGTAGACTGCATGCAGACATGATCTGGAAAAACTCAACCAGTACATTTGCAAACGATGGTTGGAAAATACCACCAGCCTGGGATCCTGTAATACATATAATCAAGAACCAAGGCCAAGATCGCATAACTGCCAGATAAAAATTTACTGTCAGAACCTTCAGTATGTACGGGCACGCGAACGGTCGAAATTAAAAACAAAGAAAACATTGCGAGGGTAGTTCATAATCAAATCATATATCAAGTACTAAATTACAAATCTTTAATTAGGCTTAACAAATTAGACATTCTAAAATAAATACTACTATTTAAATTAGTTTATTAATTCCAATTTTCAATTTCACGCAAATATTGAAAATCAAACGTAACGCGATAAGCTTTATAAATAATTTTATTGTTATAACCTTGGCATGAAAATTATATTAGTCAAGTTATTTTTAATCTGAAGTCCATAGTTAGGTATAACAAATAAAATGACAATGAAAGTTTATCACGTCAAAGAGTAATAAGCATAAATACAAATACTCGCAATGGGAGTAACTCCCCTGGCTAATAAGCTGGTCAAAAAATAATGATACAACTCATGATTGCCACGATTACGATTGTACCCCCCCCCCCCCCTCCTAATTCAAATCCTGGAACTGCATCTGTTATGCTGCGAGTGTCTTTTAAAGACAACAAATTGAAGGTTAATACATTTTTTTCAATCCTTCTAGAATGTGTGCTTTACACTTGAATATAACGCTAATAAATCCAATTTTAAAACTGCCCGCATTCTCATTACCATTTCTACAAAATTTTGCCATTAAAATTCAACAAAGCAAACCTAACAACTAAATAATAACCCTTTCGAACACCCCTCTTCAAAGACCCCTCATTACATATAGGGTTCCCCTTGCCAATTACTGTCAGTCTGCATTATATCCTACTATATATAATATAGTTATTACTAGCGGCATCGATTGTCTCGAAAGTTCCCAAGGCTATTGTGCGATCCTATCGGAGTTTGCAGCTGCTATTAAATTCCCGCCTTTATCGAATCCGTGCGAATTATTAATTGCTAATGGATATGCTTTCTGTATGCATATTTTTTAATGTTCTCATTATTATATATAAAAAAAAAATTATTGGTAGTTTGTGATCTTGTTGCTGACGTATTGCGCAATAGAACTTGCCGCATTGCAGTAGAGTGCTAGTCCAACAAAATTAAATGCGGTATGCATTTAATTTTGTTTGGACCATACGTTTTCTAATAAATTAGACTATGGTATTAAAAAACAAGAAAACGATAGTTGCGTTAAAGGCTTTTAACTCCTTTAAACTAGTTTACTTAGAGGCTTACTATCAAAATTTTAAATTAAACATTTTTGTATAGTTAAACATAAGTCTGCTGATCGTAAGTGCTACGATGCGCTAATAGGTTTATTAGATATGGACTGCTCATTTGATGGTTGTCTACATTTGTAACTTCATCGTTATCATCATCAAAGCAGCCCTGAAACGTCCACTGCTGGACATACCTGGCCTCTCATCTATTTCTACCACCAAGTACCACAGCAGTGTACGCATTGTTGTGTTCCGGATTTAGAGGCAGAGAAATTACTGGGTAATCCCTACTAATAACTACTATCCCTACTAATATTATAAATGCGAAAGTAACTGTGTCTGTTACGCTTTCCCACTTATCGCTCTGAACAGATTTTGTTGAAATTTGGCACAGACAATCTTTAGACCCTGAGAAAGGACATAGGCTATTTTTTAATATGAAAATAAGGTTGTGAGGGATCGAAAGGGGGGATGAAAAGTTGTATGGAAGTATCGCTATTTTTGGAGCTAGAAACTTGAAACTTATTTTTCAAGCCATTGATTCGATATATAAACTTTGAATGTAATGTTTATTTATAAGTTGTTAAAGAGGTATGGTACCAAAAAAAAAACTATTCCACGCGGACGAAGTCGCGGGCACAGGTAGTGTGATATATTTTTCAAATAACAAAGTTTGCAACGCGCTAGTTATACTTATAACTGTGATAATACAAATGTTTATAGGCTGCGGGTGACGCTACTCTCACGCGGACAGTATTCTTAGTTGACTTGCTATATAAAAAACTAGAGTTACATTAAATCTGTCATCGCAATTACGACGGAGTTTACTGCAGGTTGATTAAGCAAATTATCTGAAACGAACCTCGAAGACAAGCTGATGGTGATAAAATCACCTTAAGAGTTCGGAGTTCGGTAGGGAACTGTTAGCGATGACGCTTACAAGACAGTTGCCTTAAAACTAAACACTTAAAAACGTTACGATACCTACTTCAGAGGTTACTACGCATTCAATAAGTCATGTTCAATTGACACAATCAATTTCAGTTATTCATAAATTGACCAATTGATTTTTATTACCCACAATTGGCCGGGAGGCATGGAGAAACGTTGTACCAACGACCCGGTCAATTGAGCTGATCAGCACAGTAACAGGGTTTAAATGGGACCAATTGCTAGACGCATCCGCCACACTCGTTTCATGAGAAACATAATAAGAAACCAGATTGAAGTGCATTTGTAATGTTAATAATAAAACAGCTATTATATTCATATATCTGTAGAGTAGTAGCAGTTCTTGAATGAGAATAAATGTATCTGCTAATAGAACCTACTTGGACCTATTATGACGAGATTTCATACTGGCTGGTAGATGATATCAAGAATAAATCTCGCTAGTTATTTAAAAAAATAAATAAACGAGTATTACATAACGCACGGATTAGTGAAAAATAAAGTTAGTAAGCAGTGAACTTAAAACGAGATGTTAGGTTAGCAAATCTGCCTCCGAAAATATATGAAACACATCGTACAAGTACATCGTCGTTTTGGCAATTATCAAAGTACTTGAGCAAACTAGGGGTCGGACCCCTCTGTCTAGACGATACAGCCCCAATCAATAACATCAATTAAGCAACGCTGTAACCAAATTTGCACCGTAAAACTGTAGAAATAAGATTCATTTTCTACTAAATCTGCTCTCGTCTCGTCTAAAATGGGAATTCGTTTGCGTCCCCTAAATTCGTTCAAAGCTTTTCTGCTAAATAATAACCCTTTATGTTATGAGGCGAAAAGGGCCAGCAAGACCCTTTTCGCCTCATAACATAATCAAACCCCAATTTAATAAATATAATACAATTTATCGTTTACCTTAATAAAATGGCTCGGATTACCCTGTAAAGTTGAAAGCGTATATTATTTATTTTAGAATAATTGTATGCATGTATATTTTTTTTGCACCGCATCTTTCCCTTTTTTCCCGATGATTGAATAGTGGATGCCACTTGGCATTTAATTTACCATATATGCTTCGTTTATATGTGCAAAAAGTTAAAAATATTGTATCGACGGTCAGAAATTCAATAGGCGTATAAGACAAATATGGGCAAAATTTTTTTTCTATATTTATTTTTGACGTGACAACGTCTTATAATTCGATGGAGTCGGCTGCACGCAGGAAAAACATGACTCATGCGGTACATACATTTGTTAAAAACTCTAAACATAATTAAAAATAGATTTTCCAATTATAACGTTATATACATATAACTAATTAATTGTTTTTATTTTCTTTTTGTTCTTGTAAACCAGCACTTGTTCTTTACGGAAATTGATATATTATCAATGGTAATAGGTTACAACGCCGTTTAACTTGATATTTGGTAAGACTTAAATTGACGTTCTTTTGTTAAACTGCCAAGGATCTCGTAACATTAAAACTACGTATGCATGCCACTTTATTAAAAAGACAAAACGAAGATCTTACCCCGTAAGATTTACAACTATAAACTCACATTTGAATCCTAAACACATTCACTATGCGTATTAGAGTATATAATAAAATAACCAATGAAATAAAAGACAAAATCTTATTTTCTAAAAAACTATAAAAATAGCGAATTTAACATTTTCAATATAAAATCTTGAATTGTTTTGTTTCGTATTATGATTTGCATGCAAATTGTAAAGTTAATTTGAAAATTATTTCAACGGTTTGGGGGTCATAGCGGTAACATTATTTTAAGCTACTGGACCGCTTAAAAAATTATGATAGATTAGATTATATAATTATAGCTGTATAATCTATCGGGAAACTTACGTGGTTTATCAGGAAAATAATACTGTGACTACAAATTGAAATATAAACTATCCTAACTCTCAAGTTAGATCAAACTATACACCGTAAACAAAAATGTATTAAAATCGGTTTAGCAGTTTACAAGATCATCCCGGACAAACACGACGACGTGATCAATACACATAAACAAAATTTTAGTGTCAATTTGTAATATTAAAATAACAGCTTTTTACTAAATGTACATACAACAAAATAAGATTTTTTTTATGTGTCTGTCTGTTTGTGTGAGGTAACCTCTAAAATGGCTGGACCGAATTTGTTGATACTTTCACTGGCAGATAGCTGATGTAACATCATGATCAACACGTAGGATCGGAGCATCAATCAAAAATGTGGAAAAAATACGTTTTGAGGAGAATATGCTGCCCAAAGTTAATATTTCACGCAGACGAAGTCGCGGTCACACCTAGTGTTTATATATAACGATCAATCTATTATTATAATCTAATTCTAACGGAAACTACGGAGAGATATCACGTGGCGTGGCTGGTAAATATTCTGAGTTTTCTGCTTTATTCGCAAACAAATGGAATCAGCGTAAAGTTCGCTATCGCAGTCAGTTGCTCGTAACTGCTCACTAAATCGAGTATCACGTTTTCCAGTAATTTCAGCCTTGCCGTTTAACCGGGCTCATCTGTATATGTTGCCAGGTACAAATTATTAAGTACCTACCTACTATGAGAGGTACCTCAAGCATGAGAAAGATGCGACGATTATATAGTCACAAATGTATTTTTTTTAATAATAATATATAAATAAATAAAAATTTAGTATGTGAACTATAAAACCCTAGAAAGAGAATTTAGGGATTATATAAAGTTCCTGCGGGACACGATGTAAATTGAAGACTTAGGCGCTGCAATTACTTACCAGGACTTCATTAGTCAATATAGGTTGGATACAAGAAATGGGGCAAGAGATATGACAAATTTGAGTAACATGCAAGTAACCGCATACCGCGGGCGTCCTGCCAATTTCTCATTAAATAGACCGGAATCGCAGTGCAAGATTGCGTAACGCACTTGAGAGTGCGGCTAAATGTCTCTAGAAGGAGTAATATGCAATTGATTATCATCATCGTAGCTCAAATGCACAGGGCGGGGATAGGCAGCAGCATCCCAAACGCAGACCTAAACTCTGCAATTGCCAACACGCTTATCCAGAGCGGCAATCATGGGCAAAATTCCCCCTTTTTTGGGAGGTATATGTCTAGCTGGCCTTCATAGCAGCGATAGAACGTCCACAGCTTTGCCTACAATTGCCGCTTTGGGCAGGCGTGGTAGCAATCGCAGAGCATATGTCTTCCTGTTGTATTTCAGCTACGCTATTTCGCGTATGTGGATCTAACATCATCTCTCGGTTCTGGTACTTCAATGGCGTCTTACGACACCTGGTAAAAATAAATAAATCCTAATGTTAGTACGGTGAGCAAAAGATCAACCTACCCACATGTAAAATTTTTTGCAAATTTTTATCACAACGGCTAAAAAACAAAGATCCAAGAGACGAAATCGCGGTTGTTGTTGTGGTTATAATAATAGAAATAATAATAGAATATACATACATGAGTCATGAACTTTCCGTCAGGCTTGAGTATCTTGAACGAGGAATTCAGTATGGTGATCATAAACTCCCAGAGCTCGCCGCTCGCAGTCTCAGATATCGGTATGTCGGTTAAGTCGCCAAAAATATAGTCCACCTTCTTTTTTTCTTTAATGAACTTGTTGATAGTCAGCATGCAGTCTTCGATAAGTATCTAAAATTTGGCAAGTAAATTAGAGTGCGAATTGATTTATTTTTTATTCTATACAATTACATACATGTTAAAATAAGGGCACTGGAACAATAATAAATTTGTAATATTAGGTATTGCATATTTTTTCTTTTTAGTAAACTTTTTAGTGTTTTTAGTAAAACATTGTACATTTAGTGAGATTGTATAAGAATGATCAGTTTTAGAATAATAGTGTCACAATTGTTGGTAATCATTTAATGAAAACAATAAAGAAATTACAGACAACAAACAAAAATATACTTTATTATAAGCTAATCTTTGAACAAGCAATTTCACTGGCTTATGATTGAGTTTATTATGAGTAATTAAGGAAAATTCCAATTTAGAAAAATTGTTAAAATCATACAAAAAGCTATAATATAAGTTTTAAAAAATGGTTTTGTCAAGTTTCAATTCTGTTTGGTAGTTCCAATATTATTTTCCTATACATCCCTATAAATTATTCGATTTAAGTAATTATTTATTAAAACATTACATACATTACGCATAATTAAATACAGTCTATTGGCAAATTATGAGAGATGTGGTTCAACAAACCAAGGGACACTCGCATACAAGAATAAACATATTTTATCATCCCTTTCAAATTCGCCTGTTTGCGCGTTTGGATAAGTAAGAGGGAGAACGAATGGTTGGTTAAGGGGGAAAAAAAATCCCATACAAAAAGTTTTCGAAATAAACGTATTTATTGGGGGTGATCGATGCACAGAGGAATGCTTACATCCACATGCATGGAAACACTTATATGGAACATGTTCAAAAGTAAAATGTGTAATACAGCTTACTAGACTTTGGGAAATTGTAATTTTCAACAAATATTGTCAATAAATAGCTACTAATGACGTCACACACTATTTAAAGGGAAAATTCGTAAAATATTTATAATTTACAATGACGTAAATAAATTTGGGGACCGACTTACTTCGTAATTCGGCCCTTTTCTTTTCTCCAGGACATCTCCGCAAATCGTAGCGAGGTATTTATTGCACACATTCATAACCATCTCATCTATCTCCAGCATCCACACAAACTTTGGTTTTTCTTTGAGCAATTCGTATAATAAGGCCCCGTCACCGCCACCTGGGAAGCGTTCCAGGGTTAAAAATCCCTAATAACCGTAGAACATCCACTGCTGGACAAGCTGGACTCCATAATTGCCGTGCAGGGCAAGCATGGTGGCAATCACAGAGTGTAACTTCGCGACGGGAATGCTGCTGCCCATCACTGTACATTTGCTGCATTTGAGCTACGCTGTTTCGGGTGAGTATGCCGCTATTTGTGGGTTACCTCAGTCTTTTTATATGATTTTATTTTCCTTTTACGACACCTGGCACAGGGGGAGATACTATTCTTCTCATCCGGTACCCCACCAGTACTTTATACAAAGACAGTTCAACCTTTACATATCTAACCCGATAGCTTATTCGATAGTATCTTGTGCGATAATTGTCATCTGTTGGACCCCCAGGACAAACAAACGATAAATATTTGTTTGTTCTTTTGTGTATTGAATATTATATTTGTGTTCCTCTGATGTCCGTGACACAAGTGCTCATGTGACGTATCTAACCAACACTAATACCATGGCACAGATCAGAAGTACCGATACTGAATATATTTTTATTCATTGACTCTTACAGGAACGTAGTGTATTTGTGCAGTTTACTTATAATGCTAGTGTTATTAAGTATATAACAATAAGCGTACCAATTGGTCTTGTTTATATCTCTAAATAGTCTGCACATAAGTAATTAATAATCATACAAATAAGAATTAGTTAAGAATCGGCAGCCAATCCAAATCAATGTATTTTCAAGTAAAATATAAAACAACAAATTAACAACAGCGTGTCGAATAAATATATGAACTTACCCAAAATTACAATTTCTTTCCCCTCGTAGTTCTCTTTGCCTCTTTGCATCAAAGTCTCTGTGTATATTAAATCAGATTCCGATATGTCTACAATAAAAAATATTCGTCAAACTTGAGTCATATGTAGGCATAATCTCTTATATATACATACGGTTATTTATATAAAGGTACAATAAAACTAAGATGGATGAGCAATGGCACCGATGAACCGACGGGTCAAGAGTGATTTGATCAAAATCTTACACAAAGATCGATGTTTGAAAAGGTTTTAATAGACATGTATTGTAAAAACTACCGTTCCGGAAAAGGTATGTGAATCAGTCTAAAATAAATGCTTGCAAAGAGTAAATTAATAACTCTGTTAGTTGTAATAGTTTAATTATTTATATTTTGCAGTTTTTAGACTTACTTTGCAAATCATCCAGAACTAGCATATTACCCATAGACTTTGAATGCACCACCTGCACTCTTTGGAAACTCGACTGTTCGTCAAACAATACGCCATCGATGTCATACTCAATCAACCGTTCATCTGGAAATGTTCATAAGCTTGTAACATTGGAAATTGTGCTCTATTACAATATGATGAAAGAACAATTTACTAGCGCCTTATTTATGAAACTGTCGATTTATTATAAATTACCGTGCTGTAGAAGTACACTAGCAACCTAGTCTCGTCTTTGCGGGAAGGGCCGCCAATTGTATTATAATTTATATATTTAATTTTTCTTTATGTAATTTTCTGTGTACAATTAAGAGTATGTCATTATTATGCGATTGCCTTATGTTACACTGACAAAACATAGTATTTTAATAGTGAGGGTATTTTTAAGACTTCAAGGAAAAAAAAATTTTTCGAGCCGGTGCTATTTTTGCGATAAATCCTAATTTAAATTATACGGTGTAGAAAGAGTAATAATGTGCACGAATGCTTAAGGCCTCAGAATTTTTTTAAATAATAATGATTAATATTGTATTCGTCCAATTAGTTTTGCATTTACGCCCATTATGTGTGAATCATTTAAAATATAGGCTTTTTTGGAGTCTTCGGTGAAGGATTTTGAACACGATTGCAGCATATTTAGATTTAGGTACAATTCTGTTAAGAACGTACATATTTTAAGATATATATAAATTGTGATAAGTTATGTATGAAAGATTTACTTTGTTGGCGCAGCGCAATACAACCGATATACTACATGCATGACCCGATCATCACTAAAACCGAAAGTTACAAAAAATCTCAAAAAAATTTTCTTCGAAACTTTCTTTCGTAACAGGTATTGTAGATGATGCAAGTGCGCACAAAGGAAGCAGTAGTGTTGCTTGCAGATACGTAATTAAACTGCCTTAATCGACCGAAAAAAATATTGCGACTATAAATTGAAATATAAACTCTTTAAGTTGGATAAAACTGTACGCAAGAAATAGTAGAACTTCATCCCGGACAAACACAGAGCCAAAAAATATTATATAGCTTATATATAATATAAGTATTCATAAATATAGCTATTTAGTGCGAAGGAGGGTATTTGGTCCACAATACAGCTCTTATAAACTACCAGCCTTTAAAATAGCAAGGCAGCAGAAAGGCAAGTAAATTGGGACTGCTACGAAAGACCCCGAGAGCCTATCACCACGCCTTAACTCGTCATCCGATGACCGTAAATGATGGGAATAGCTATTTGTTGCATAGGATAGACTATGATAGGCTATATACTATCTGAAATACATAATACAAAATGTATTTCTCGTAGATTATTGGCTTTCTATAAAAGTTATCGGCAATCTCATAAGTAAGGATGAAATTGCAGTTAAACATCGAAGTAATGTGGAAATGTCTAAATTCAGTAACAAAATTGCACTACACTAATAAGGACTCAAGATTTCAAACGAATATTGAAGAAAATATCGTAAATATGGCGTATTACTAGATTTTGGATGCTTCTAGATCGTTTGCCAGCCAGTGCCTATTCAGAAAAAACAGATTAACACTGGCAAATGCTTCTTTCATAAATATCATTCATACGCAACACCAAAAAAAAACACATTTATATTTATAAGAAACATAAAATTTTATTTTAAGAAGCATCTGGGAATTAAGACCACTTAGCCAATTACTCGCGTACACAGCATCTCAGAGGGGACATGAATTGGGACTGTGTGAAAGTCATTACATGGTTTCAACAATCACTTAATAATATATTAATGTCCCACATCCTGTTCCTGTTATGCAACAAGTACTTCTCCCGAGAGACTGGTTTTATATAATGGACATAAAAAATGTTGAGCCCACATTAATACATAAATAATATTCGCCCAGCTGTATACATATGCATAAATAAAAGCAGCACATTGTATATTTTAAATATAAATTATGTTTGTATTGGTCCATTTGGAACCATATGCCTTTCAAACGTAAAATGGTTAAATGGATTTTTTAATATTTTCATATTTCTATACTCTATGAAAATATATAGCCAAAATATATAGTCGAATGGGATGGCAAACGATATAAAAGGAAAGGTGTAATTCTTTTTTTTCTTATATATCTTGACGCCACGCGCCGCATTTTAAAAACTGTGGGTATTTTAAAAACATTTTGTATTGAAATTTTAGATTTTTAGAGCAGATTTTTATTACATTAAAATAACGATAGAAGCTTTCATATAAAAAAAACATGAGCATATGTTTACACGTAGTGAACGTGTGGACAAGAAAAATATTGAAATATTAAGTCTTAAATGAATATATGGTCACTTACCAGATGTTGGGAAGTACCTTCCAAACAGGCATCTTTTTATAGGGGCGTATGCTTGAGATTTTATGACAGTGACGTATTTTTTCAGTTGCTTTTCCAATATTCGCGCCGACTATTAACAAAACAATAAAAGGAGGAAAGAAAAATACAAACGGAGTTGATGCAGGTACAATTAACATGCAAATGAGAGATTCCTCAAAAAAACAGCTTAAATAATTAGCTATTAATTGTTTTAACTTTATTGCTGTTAAGAAAAATGAGGGTAGTTATAATCATCAAAAAATAATTAGGGTATTGGAACCTGTTCAAACCTACAAATATAAAACACGAAAATCCCATATTTTAGTAAATAGGAACAAACCAATTTCTATGCCCTGTATCATAAACTGCGAAGAAAATTAATCATTATGACAAAATTTAATTTCGTTTATATTAGTATCACAATAAATATATTATATCATCGAGAAAACCATCTTTAAAGACAGTAATGAAGAAGAAAGTTCATGAACATTTGATTAACAGAAATGGAAGGATTAAATTGGAAACAATGAAAAGATGTTATCATGACTCTATACAGAAACAAGTATTGAACAAGTTATGTATTCCTATCAGTCATTTAGCATGAATATTAGTATTTGAGCGCTATTTTTAAACTTACCTTGAAGCTGATTAAGGGTTCTTCGTTTTCTCCTTTGTAGTATTCAATATTAACGGTGACGAGGCCCCGGTCAAACAGTCTTACCGATACAGTAGTACCTTTCTTTCCCGTCATTATTTTTAATGACCCACCATCTACTTTAATATCGGTGACCAAAATGAGGTTAGGGATATATTCTTTTAAAATCGTTTCAAATTGACCAAAAACGGTTTTTTGGCTGTTTTCATCTACAAGACGGGCAGCGTCCATGGAAAAATCTAATAGCAAAGTCTGGACCGACATTGTTGAGTTTTACTTTTGGTTTCAGTTAATTTATTTGATTTGAATCGGACTGTACCGGTACCTCCTGTTCCAGGACAGAATAGAAAGAAAAAATTGATTTTTCGGCTTTTATATTAGTGACAGTAGAGTTAATGTTGCCCTAATATTGTTCAAGGTATAACGTTCAGAAATGCAAGTTAAAGGGAAATTTGAACATAACCAACAGATTAACTTGTCCAAATCTATTAAAATTTTGCAATCAACATTAAATTTTAACAAGAGTGTAGTAAGGTAAGACAGGTGTGTAGGTTAGTCTGTTGCAGTGTGTACTATTTACACTATGATATTTTTTTCTTGGTAACATTGAAGTCGCAAGTCGACTACATATTTGTTTCAAATAATTGTGGGTAAATTTAATCTTGATTATTATTTAGATATAAATTGGTTAGAGCCTCGGTTTTGGTGGCCATCTTTTGGGAGGTTTTTAAAGAGGATGGAATGAGGATGAATAAATGAGTTTAAATTTAATTGAGGTAGATATATAGACGAATGAAAAGATAAATGGCGTTTAAAACGTATCTATGGATCTTGTATCGCTTCTTATTTTTAATTAAAATACAGAAATTGGATTTGTTAAGGGCATTATTAAGGCAAATACAATAATATTATTTTGTGAGATATTGTACAGATGGATCAGTAATTATTTTTTATGATAATTTATTTTCTTTAGTTTTCTAGTTGAAAGTAGATGTTATCACACCAATTATATCACACTCATTATATTATGTAAAATTATTCAATTTATTCAAACGCAGTTGAGCCGACAATAGCTGCTGTTATTTGTCTAGTTTAACCAGATGAATCCAATGCATAGTAGTCCATAAATATATTTTTTTATTATCTTGCAACACCAAAATCTAGTTGTCTGCTGCCTTTTTGTAAAAAATTTGGCTTAAGGGATACTTGTGACATGGCTGGAAATAATGCTGAAGAGGTTGAGGTGGGTAGTTATATGAAAATTTAGTATATGAATTAGTTAACTACCTTTGTTTAACATTATCTTTTAAAACTTTCCTGTTATTTGACGGGATTTGCTGATGTGGCTGCACTAACTTTCACTGTAGCATTTGTTTCATGTTCACCGGTTTTTAGTAAATTATTTCATTTCCGTAACTTTTGCAAGCTTTTAATTACGTGTTGTACAGATAGAATTTCATTTATTATCATTTTACACAAAAGTTTTCGAAGTTGTTATAGGTTAGGATTATAAAAAAAATGACTTGTATATTCAAGGGTTCTACCACTACTGACACCAAGACAAACACCAATGCCGAAGTTCCGCCCGAGTTTTTGATCAAACATCCTTTACAAAACACTTGGAGCCTCTGGTTTTACGATAACGACAGAAATAAGACCTGGGAAGAAAATTTGATAGAACTGACCACATTTGATACTGTAGAAGATTTCTGGAGGTAAGGCAGTTACTTGTTATATTTTTCATCTCTTGGAATAGAAATAGATGACTAACCTCCACATTCAGTAACTTTAAAAACTTTTGTATAATACTAAAAGCAGAACAATCTGGTACATTTTAATTGTGTAGTATGACAAGTTTTGGGTGTAAATGTTGTATGTTTATATTTATTAAATAGCAGAGTTTATAATATTTCAGATTATACCACCACATCAAGCTACCATCAGAACTTCGTCAAGGTCATGATTACGCTGTATTCAAGCAAGGTATCCGTCCCATGTGGGAGGATGATGCTAATAAGATGGGTGGTCGGTGGCTCATCAGTCTTGAGAAGAAGCAGCGCAGCTCAGATCTAGACAGATTCTGGTTAGATGTGGTAAGTCACTTTATAAACATTCCTATTTATTTTCTCACTATGATAGACCTTTTAAAAGAAATTTTATAAGGATGCCAGAGAAGCATGTCTTAGTCCAACGTAAGACATGCTTCTCTGGTTAACTGTGTGGAAGTGTACTGTTACTACTATATACTTGGGCAGGTATCTGACTATTTTGTGAAAAAAAATATGTAAGAATAAAAATATCTTAAACTTGTTGCCAACACAATTGCAGTAAAACAAATAGTCACATCACACCTAATCTATTTTGATTTATGGTGTCGCTACAAAAACCAAATTTCTGAAATTGGAAAAAGTGAAAGAAATTACACAAATGGCAACAGAATAATGACTGCAATGAAATAGAGAACTTTATCCTAGAGTAGTGTGTGTTCAGGATTAATTGACTTTTTTTTGCTTCAGCATGCTTTATCTTTCAGTGTATATATAGCAGTACATATAGACATTCACACCACACATGCACAGACATACACATACACAATCACACACATGTACACATTCATACTCAGTTTTACCTAATCCAGATTCAAACCTTTATCATTATAATGTTAATTGTTTTTTTTTAATATATTTATGTATAATAACTTTATCCAAGAAAGAGGAAATTGTATATTATGGGGACATATTTAGCATGATTTTGTTAATATTTTTTTTATATTATAGTACTTCTGTCTATCTGTAATGAAGTTATAAGTTATTTATCTCTAATTTCCAGGTTTTATTATTAATTGGTGAAAATTTTGAACACCCTGAAGAAATATGTGGTGCTGTTGTGAATGTTAGAGCTAAGATAGATAAAATTGGTAAGTGTGAATTTGAAAAATGTTTATCACGGCACAAAAAGGGTATTAAATCAGAAGCAGTTCTTAAATTTGAATTCATTATTTAAATGAAAATATGAGGAAGAAATTTAAGAATTGCATAAAAACAAAACACATCCCAACTTGTTGGCAAGACTATGCAAAACCATAATTTTAAAAGTTCAAAGAGAGAACAATGTAAGAATAAACAAATAATAATTTGGTACAACTTAATAGCATAAAATAAAGTGTAGAATGTTTGTTAGATGGGTCTTTAAAAATAGAGATAAGAACATACCTTGCTTTTTCTACTTACAATGCCTTTGACAATGCAATGTGCTTACAATCATATCCACACTAACTCTCTTTTTGCATTATACATTTTTTAATTAATAATAATAATAATAACAACTTTATTCAACAACAAAAGGTAACTTAAACTAAAATACATTTTGATACTTAGGTACGTAAACTAAGTCTAGCCTGTTCTTATAGGCACCTATGCTCTAGTGTGCATGTAGGTGTGGATGTGTGTCTATATGATCTAGAAAAGTATTAAAATTATCCTTTTAAGGCCGGCTGGTAACATGCTAGCCTTACTAAATACAATGATGAACTCTTCTGCTTACTTTTATTATTAATTTAGCTATGAATAAACAGTTAACTCAATATTGATAAATATATTACGATTTGACCTCAGCCAAATAACAGTTATTTTGAAGTTTAAGGCTAATTATAAATAAGTTGGAAAGTCACACATATACACATAGATAACCTTTAATAGAGCATGTTATTTGCCTGTTATAGGATTAACTAACAAATATGCAGTCTGGTTAGCAGGCTTCATAATGCTACTGAGATCTGAGTACTGAGTCTTAGCGTAACCGCTTAAACCCAAATTTTACAGCAGAAGGATTTTTATAAATATTATTAAGCAATTAAGTTTTAGCAATTGCTATAACTTTATAACGGTTTATTTTTTGGAGGGAAACGTCGACTGTGATATGTCCGTTACGGCTTTAAATACAAGATATGATAAAAAAGCATTTTCAACAAAAGTGTCGCTTACGATAATTTGGCGGTAAGGGCTCTATATCTCAGAAAACATTATAAAAATGTTTCTAACAAGCTAGTTCAATTTTAGGAGAGACTGATTACAGGTTACCTACAATGGCCATGTTAGAGGAAAAATAAATGTCAAGTATTTAACTATACAAATTATTGATATCATTAATCAACAATGGTGATCATAAAAGCAAGTGGAATTTTATCAATAGTTACCGTGCTGGGTAGGCGTGTTGGCAGTCGCAGAGCGTAGTTTCGCTTAGTTTAATTTTTGTTGTAATAGATTGTTCAGCATATTGTTCTGCACAGGTATCTGGACAGCCGACACGTCGAAGCAGCATGCAAACCTGGAGATCGGGCGCAAGTTGAAGGAGCAGCTGGGCATCCATGGCAAGATTGGCTTCCAGGTGCACCGGGACACTATGGTCAAGCATAGTTCTGCCACCAAGAATCTATACACCGTTTAGCCATAGCCAATGCTTGTAACGTAGTGTTGTGATAACCATTTATTTAGGGGGAGGCCGAATGATCCATTCTCAGCTATGTTTCCCTGCGATACTTGTTATCTCATAGCGTTGTTACATATAATATTAAAAGATTTTTATTTAACAGAAGTAGGTAATGTTTAGGTTGACTTTTCGATAGTTTGTGTCGTAATAATATATCTTACCGATATCGTTATCGTAATGAACTTGTTACGGACTAAAATTTAAGTCTGATTTTTTTACTAAAGCTGCGCTTGAGTATGTATGTCGAGATGGTCACATAGATGTAAGTTTGCGAAGCCGTATGGCTGCCTGATGAATGTCCAATGATATGTTTCAGTGAAACAGCTAGACTCATCGAAGCCTCATTTTTATTAAATAAAAATCTAAATTTAGTAATTATACAATACCTATTGATGCATTATTGTTACTAAAAACTGAGTATTTTTTAAATTTTAAAACAAATGCACTGTATCATGTATTCTACCACGCTTTAGTCCTAGTTTAGTTTAACATGCTGAAAAGTAATTGTTTTGTAATTATTTTCAGAAACCTATGCACTTGTAACATCCTATTTGTTTGATTTGGTATTTGTGTCAGTAAGCCGAAACATCATAATATTATTATATTTTGGTATTTTATAAAGAAATATACTAAAATAAACAGTCTTTTATTTATACATCCTTATAGATGTTCATCTTCGATTATATTAAGTGTTCACAGAAAATTACAATTTTTGAACAGGCCCCGGGTAGATTTGTGATTATTCTGTTGTCCTGATGTCTGTAACACAAGTGCTTTAGTCCTTAATACTCGTATGAAAAAAAATACATAACTGCTCGCATGGGATCACCCCAGTTTATAGGAATCATTATTTATTATACATATAAGTTATATATATAAAACTTGTTTATTTTTGAAGTTCTTTATTATTTCTCTTAATATTAAAAGGAATAACATGAACTAAATATTTAACAAACAGACAAGTTAAATTAAAGTAATGATCAATAACTTATAATGAGTTCAGAGTTAAAATGTTCTATTTTTAGGAACTGTCTGAATTAACTTTATTGCTCTGTTGACAATATATTTGTGAGAGATTACATTACACTCAATGTTTGTGCAATTTGTTGATATTTCTTGATAATTTTTTCGCGGGCAACAGTTGCAACGCCCGCGTTTGTAGTTGTTGTTGGGACGCGGTTTTCCAACTTATGCACTACCAAAAGTCGTTTTTTTACCATCTTAGAAGTTGCATTCACTTCAAGTCGTCGTTATATTGAACCGGCTGGTGATATTAAACAAGTTTAACAGACAACTGCCGTAGAAAATTACGTCTCACGTGAGTATGTACTTGATTTGTCGGTATTTGCTCGATGTATAACAAGTGCATTAATGCCTGTAACATTTATAAGATGGAAAAAAATTGCTAATGGCCATCCTTTGGGTCGCCGCCCAACGCTGTATGTACCACACAAGTGATCTTGACTGACATGATGATAACTTCTCCCTTGGTGCTGCTGTAATAGGTTCATGGTTATTTCAGGTTTCCGCTGGTAATTTAAATTCAGGTCAATATGAGCTGCATGGTGCATAGATAGCAAAAACAGCTTTATTCGGTTTCGGAATATATGAAACCACAGTTATTATGGATCAAAAACGAAAAGAGAACTGAATTGGTTTATTTTTTTTGTAAAAAGTTCTAAGGTAGGTATATCGGGTTTGTTATTTTTGACTGTTCCAACTAAGGTGAGTTTGTAGGGTGGATTCAGTAAATCAGTTGCGAGTTTTACACTTTTGTACCAATTGTCGGTGGTTACATTATGATTGCTCCCTTTTATCGGCTCTACTAGACGTTTTACTATGTCGTTTGGGCTGTTTGAAACTTATTAATGACCCACAGGCTGTTGGCCAGAATAAACATCAAAGGCCAGCAAATAAAATGTTTGGGAGTCTACCAATGATATTTTGCTAGCGACAAGTTCGCAGATATCACGTATAGCGGCTAGATTATCAATTTGGAAACGTTCAGCTCGGGTCGTTCTCAAGCGCGGATCCAGCCCTCAAAAAAGGTTATGGTCACAGCTACTAAAAAATCGGCTAAGTACGAGTCGGAGCATGAACATGCTGATTAACATGCATGCAAGTCGTTTATGAACTTTTGAGTTCGATTATTTCCTTTTTTCTGAACATCAGGACTTTGGCATTTGGAATAGAAATAAACTTAAGAGGAAGTAGGATCCGACTTATTCTGACTTCGCCAATATACTGACTGATTAGTGCATGTTAAAAGCAAATTGAAAATCTCGTCAGAAAAAATAAACTGATTATTTTTAAAGTTTTTGCTGATTTAGCTGCTGGCCTGACACTTGGTAAGTGTAGTTTTGTTATGGCCTCGTGTTCTTACTGTGCTTGACGGTGGAGTCTTCGCCCATTATTGTTTATTATGTCTGGTAAAATAGAAATTATCATACCGCCTTTCAGAGGAGTCTTCTTCGCTGTCAGACGATTCACTTGGTTGTGCTAACGATTGGTTGATTTCATTAACAGAATTGTTGTCACTTTGGGATATCTTGTCTACCTCCGGCTCAAAATCGGACCCTCCAACTTGTTCTTCATCAGAAGACTCTGCCAACCATTGCGAAATTTGCTGTTCTCTTCTAGCCATGACTAATCTAGAAAAAGATATAATACTTAAAATAAAACTTTATTATTGTATAATTTCATTTCACCGAGATGTAAAAAACATTTTTATACACTGAACATATAATACTACAAAAAATATAATATTATAATAAACAAAAAATCAGAATATAAACAACTTACTTCTTTCAAAAATTTTACGTAAGTAATTACTTGCACAAAGTCACCGCTTAAGAGCGCAGCGATGCGTCCATGCACTCCCGTGATCGCTACTGGTTTTATTTATTGGAAGTTTTCAAGTGACAAATGTCATGTTGTTCAACTATTAATTAAATAAACTATGAACCTATATATAAACTATAAAGGGTTTCACAGATCTCCACTCCGTTCACCCGAATAACGATATATAATTTTAAAATATCTATTTACTTTTGATAATGGATTTATTCGCTTTAAGTATAGATATACATAGTACTTTTATTACATAATATCACATCTATGACAATACAAATACATACTAAACTGCGTGGTGGAGTTTAAACTTGTTAAATATTGAACATGTCTGATCGGTAATTACACAGTAAGACTTTTGTCAGAGTACTGTACCATAAATGTACCTACACACATTATCGTCGGATCTCTTACTTAGTTTCCACTTAACAGGCTCCATTCCGAAAATAATTCTGTTAGTAAGAATAAGTTTGTCGATATATGTTGTTGTAGCAGGCCAAAATATTTTTTATGATTGCTGTTGTTAATATATGAGGTGAATGAATGAATTTATAGTAAACGATTGTAACGTTGGTATTTGTAAGCCAGAATAACTACAAATGTATATTAACAATTTAATGTCTTCTTTAAGCTTAGGTACTTTTATATAGGATAAAGGATACGTTATGCTCCCAACTAAGTGTTTATGAGCTTTCCATGGCAACCTATAATAATGGCAAAACCAAGAAATGTGTACATTTCTTGGTATATTTTAGCTTTCAAGTAATATCATTGTATTTCTTTAGCTTTGTTGGTTGTTTTTTAAATACATAGTTAAATTCTTAGCTTGTTTATGTTTTATAGTTTTGTTTATTGTCATATGCTTTCTTTATATTTATCTATAACCACGATATAATGAGATTGTTTTTTGTATTCTTTGTAATACTATCCTTTTCACACTTTAAGTATAGTTTCCACCGTCTACTTGTTGTTTATTCAGGTAGAACCTGTTTCTTTTTCTGATTTAATTTGCTTTGTTTAAATTGTTTTTAATACTCCGCCGCTGTTTAACTATCGATATAAATAAATTAAAAATTTGAAAAAGTTGTTATTTTCGTTTGGCAACACTGACGTAATGTTAAACGGGAAAATACGGGATAATAGAAATAATTCGACGATTCTCCTTGATTGTATTGTAGATTTGGTTGATATTTAAACGTGGTTACTAATAAATGCTGTGCAGTGCTGTGCTGTTTGCTTAATAAGTGTTTGCCCTATTTTTAGTTAAAATGAAGAAGCTAAAAGCAACCTCGAAGGTAATATCCGTTAAATAATTTAGTTATGATAGGGTTAGTTATTAATTAATATGTTAGTAGTTGTTATTTAGAACGTTTTACCGTTCGGTGTGTTATATATAGGTATATATAAAAAAATTGAAGTGTTTTTGCGTAAAATAAAATTACTAATTTTAAAAAATAATATTACAGTTTGTAGTACAAACTTTGTACCATATTTACAACCAAAAATGGGCTTATTAATTTTTTGCCGGCCTGTCTGTTTGAGGTAACCCATGAAACGGCACGGCCGATTTTAACGGGACTCACTGATATTTTAAGCAGTAATTTATCCAAGTTTAATTATGTATTATTCCCACGAAAACGGGAACTGCTCGGAAATTACCGGGCACCGCTATTAATAAAGATAAATTGAAATTACAGCTAATGGTGTAGGCCATTATTTTGATTACATTTTGGGTATATTGTTAAAAGTATTAGTAAATTAGTAATACAGTCAAATCCGTTTATAACGACATTGAAGGGACCGTATATTTGCCGACGTTATATCCGATAGTCGTCATAATAAATACAGTCTGTATATGACAAGTATAGTAGGTATATGTATTATCATAGTTATCTATCTAGAATGTGTATAGGTTATGTATATGAATGTATTTATTACGAAATAATTAGTATACAAAATGTACGTAGGTGCTTACAGTTATTACGGGTTATAAAACTATACTAGTTTTTAAAGTAATCAGTCATTTTAGTCTGTTTTTTTAGCCCAGTCTCAAACATTTTTTGTATTTTATGTTTCATACTCCTCAAGGTATGAGTATCATTAGTATCAAACTGTTCGTTAAAGGTTACAAATTTTTGCAAAACTGTTGCAGCGTTAAGAGCCTCGGAAATTGTTGTTGCCTGAAACTGTTCTTCAGGATCTTGCTGGTCTTCGTTTTCTTCAACAGTGTTACGGTTGTTACTTTCTGCTTCTGCAAGAATTTCTTCCTCAGTAGATAAGGCGCGGCGATACTGTCACAATTCCAATAAATTCCTCAATCTCAATTCTTGGTTCTGTAGCAGTAAATCCTTGCAACTGAGTAACCAGTTCAGCAAGTGGTACGTCATCGTCATCTGTAGGTTGTATCAGTCTCGCTAGTGGAATATCATCGTCGTCCTCCGCTTGTGATCGAGAGAGGACTTTGAAACCTGCATGGCGAAAGCAGTTGGCTATAGTGGTCTGTGTGACCTTTTCCCAAGCTTCCGATATCATTAGAATTGCATCCAAAACAGTAAGACTTTTAATATCTTTGCTGTTTTCAATATTCTCTATCATTTGTAAAGTGTTAGTTAAAAAGTTTTTTAAAGCTTTTATCACACCTTGGTCCATGGGCTGTAAAACAGAGGTGTAAAACGGCTCAAATTTCGATCCCAGAGCAAATATCTATTAGTCCGGTCAATTTAGACATTCGAAGTTACATAAAGTCCCAACAAGCTGGATTTTTGTGAAGTTGTTTAAAACATAATTATAAACAACTAGCTGTGCCCGCGACTTCGTCCGCGTGGAATAGTTTTTTGGGTACCATACCTATTTACTTCAAATAATATAAACTTTGAATGTCACGTTTATTTATATCGAATCAATGGCCTGAAAAATAAGTTTTAAGTTTCTAGCTCTAAAAATAGCGATCCATGCAAACAACTTTTCATCCCCCCTTGCAACCCCTGACAACCCTTATTTCGAGTTCAAAAATAGCCTATGTCCTTTCTCAAGGTCTAAAGATTGTCTATGCCAGATTTCATCAAAATCGGTTGAGAGGTTTAACCGGGAAAGCGTAACATACAGACAGACAGACAGACAGACAGACAGACAGAGTTACTTTCGCATTTATAATATTAGTAGGGATTAGTAGGGATGTCTGGAAGTTCCCCATCATTCCCCTGTAAGGAAAAAAATTAATTCAAGGTCAAAGGTCAAAAAAAAGAGTTTTTCGCGATTTTCAGCAAAACGGTAAGTTTTATCATAAAAGTACCTCAGACAAAAATTGTAGATCATAAAATTATCTATAAAAATTGTATCAATATTTTTTTTCTTACGAGCCACCGTTTCTGAGATATAACGATTCTAAAAGTTATAAAAGTTGTTATCGTCATAATATGCATGAGTACGCCACGTATATACATCTAGAGTTGTAAAATTTTATATATATATATATATATTTAATATTTAAATATTTTTCTATCGGTCATTGTAACTTATCTTACAATATAAAATATACATAAGTTTTAATTACAAGAATATCAGGTAAAAAACCCAGTCCCTTAATCTTTAAGCCAGTCCCTTAATCTTTAAGCCAGTCC
>JACJUM010002819.1:2873866-2885816 GCA_020976665.1 Heortia vitessoides
TCTTTAAGCCAGTCCCTTAATCTTTAAGCCAGTCCCTTAATCTTTAACCCAGTCCCTTAATCTTTAATTATCTATATATTTATGATTGTTCAGTGTCTCAGAGTTATATATATATATATATGGATGTAAGTCTGCTGATGTCCGTAACACAAGATTTCTAAGTGATGTCATTCACAAATCAGCCCGGCTGACGCTGCAGACGGTAGGTACCTACGTAGGTTACTTATCTATGCTGCAAATGAACTACTGGAACGACTCGAATGATTTTTTGTTGAATGAATTCAATTGGAGGTCTAGATGGTTTCGTCTACAAGTTAGACATATGTTATATTTGGCAAATCAACTTATCTTCTGTATGTAAAAAAAATATTTTTCATAATAAAACTAGCCAAATCAAATCTAGAGCTTTAATTTATTTTAAGTTATAAGCTATGTGTTTTATTTTTATTTTACAATGTTGTATGTTCCTATAAATAAATTTATAGGTTACCTACAGAACTTGGCACCCATTTAGATATTAATTCTTTTGTCGGAAAAGTGGACAACCACGCATTAATAAGAAATAGGAAAAAAAAGATTTAGGTATTAATAAAAATCGAATGTTTGAAAAAAGATCAAATGTTTTCTGATTTTTTCTTTTCTATACACATAATTACCAAGCGAAACACGGAAAGCGGAAACGGCAGAGGATCTCGCTTGCTCTGCAGCGTGGAAATGCCGCAAGCATTCTGGGGACCTTTGGGTCGGACATGTCTCTTTTACAGAATGCATATTTTTTCGGAATGCATGTTAGATATATATATATATATATACATATTAGTTATCAAGGCGTAAAAAGTGGCTCGTGTAAAAATACACACGGCTGCTGCGTCGCCAGTTCTTTTTTTTTTTAACTTGGCCGACACCCTACCGCGTGTATTGATGTGGGTAAATAATATATGTGCAGCTGCACCTTCCTGAAAAATATTCTGGCGCCGGCCATGATGTAATGTTAATGTATTTTCCTTTCAGGTCCCAAAGCCGGACGCACAGAACAATGATACTCAAAATGAAAAGATTGAAAATTCAGACACTGTGAATTGTATATACCACCCATTAGAGAATACGTGGTGTTTATGGCTCAATACGAACACCATGACCGAACGATGGGGGCACAACCAGATACCTATAACTACGTTTAATACCGTTGAGGATTATTGGTGGTGAGTACTTATTTAAGTCCACTGCTGGACATAGGCTTTCCAAAGACAATTGGGTGATTTTTTCCATAATTGACACGCTATTCATAGAGAGGCTGTATATCCCCTGCTCTATGGTCGTTTCGAATTCGGGCTGTACCCAGTGCCGGATTTACACATTTGCCGCCAGTATGCTGTTAAAAGTTTTGACTTAAAACTTCTTGCCTTGCCGCGTCAACTGACCTCATTAATACGATACTGATCAGCGTGTTCTATCTACCCTCTTCAACGTTTGTGATAAACTTTCAAATAATGAAAATAAAAAGAAACGTAAATTTCCTTTAGTAAAAAGCTTCTGTTCGATATTCAGCAGTCGCAGTTGCGACTAAATTCTAAGAATAAGCAGAACAAGTTACGTTTTGTACATGCCATACATGTTCGCGCCATTTTTATATGAATGCCTACGACAATTTTTAATATTTATGCCTAATATTTTCCGTTTCAAAATAACGGCAGATAGCATTTTTTTAGCTTTATGTCCCACTAACGGCAAATGATTTCGAAACCTTTCACAAGGTTTGCCTGATTCCAAAACGTACTTTTTTCTACATATCTCTATCTATATATGTTGATTCGAGGATTAGGGAAAAGTATTTTGCGTATTTTTCCGTCCCTAATCATTTAAAACTTCAAGAGTTATCAAGAGACTAAACTCATCGCAAATGCTCATTGCTTAATATTAAGATAATTGGTACCTACATCTGATCCTTAAGCCCTAAATCGTTCAATATGACGGACTAAAATTAATCTGATATCGTTAACAGTTCTTAAATCATATATAACTTCTCTTATGCCGAACATAAAACATTTTATTTTTTTCTTTAACTAACTTAAACTAAAAACTTGAAGTTACATTTAATGTAGCTTCATTACACGAGCCACCGGAAAGAAACTAAATTGGAAACAGGCACTGGAATTTTATTTGTATGTGTTGAATAAAATAAGAAATACATCGTATGTATTGATATATATATATATCAATACAACACATAAATATCAGTACAACTATATATATATATGTATATATATATATATATGTAGTTATATATATACATATATATATATATATATAGTTGTAGTATTAGGTCCTTAAATATGAAATTGGCATTCTGTATGGAAGGAATATAAAGTTTTTTTTCATATATATTTTTTTAATCAAAGTATGCACCGTTGTTATCTTTGCACTTTTGCCATCTAATATGTAATTAATTGATCCCTTTACTAAAGAGAACCACAGGGGCGAGACTCAATAAACTCTTTGAAGGCGGTCTGGACTTGCCGCATCGGAGTTGAATTTATTTTCCTTGTAAGTAGTTGTCTAAATTCGGGAAAAACTGTAATCTGTTGAGCTTGGGCCTGGTGAATGTCGCAGACATTCCAATTGTAGCTCTTCTAACTTAGTGGTTGTTGGTGGTGCAGTGTGTGAATCTCGGTTGTTTAGCAGCTAGTTCTTCCTTCGTGGTTTGCAGTTGCTGATAATAGATGTCTGCCATAATGGTTCGGCCAGATGATAGAAAGCTGTAGTGAACAAAACCGACGATAGTGCACTAAACACTCCCAAGTAACTTCTACTGTGTCAATTTTCGTATACAGCAGGATTTGGCTGAGCCTCCAGAGTTCAGCCATTGCGACGAGCGCTTCTGGCAGTACCCACTTTTCATTAAAAGTAATAATTCGATTTTAAAATCAAATTTAAAATTGAATCACAGAATTGAAAGCAAAGTTGCACAACTGTCGACGCGTGTTTGCAAGTTCGATGCAATTAATTCATGAGGTATCGTTTAATTTTTTTTCTGTGGTTTGGTTGTGTAGGTCGAAATTTCCAGAACAAAAACGTTGAAACTAAAAGCTACCGTGCTTTTTTTTTACACCAGTCACTTGGGCACCAGAAATTTCATGAATTCAATATTGTTGTGCAGTATAATGCTAATTTCATAAGCAAGGACCTAATATTATCCAATTAATATAATAAAATGACTAAAAATACTAAAATTTAATATTTTTTGTTTAACGATTCGAAAGTGCTTGTTGTAGAGGTCCTATTTAATTAAACAATTTTTGGATTTAATTTCCCTTATTTAATAACATTACTGGGTTACTAAATGCATAATACCAAATTATAGCTTTCATTCTCAAGAATAAAAATATAATATAATGCAAAATACAAGCCCCTACTAAAAGGCAATAAAAATATACCACCACAGTTAAGAATAAATACCACAAAACTAAATAGATTCCAAGTTCACTTAAAAATATTAATTATATAAAGGACTCGTTTTATTTAGTAAAAGAATACTTAATTTATATGTAGAACTTTAAAATAAATCATGCGTATTATTAATCATATAAATGGAATTAACTTAATAATATTTGTATTGTTACAATTTGGTTTATTTAAAGTTTGTATAAAATATTAAGAGTAATGTCCTGTATGCTTCATTTCCAGTGCCTGGAAAAGGCATTTAAGTTATAAGACCACAATATAAAACCTAATGTACATATGTACACTTAGATAGCAAACAAATATATAAATATGAACATTTAGAAAAAAATTCGTTCTTGGAACATCATATAAAATCGTAAATACATAAATAAATTTAACGAAGCATTTAATATTTATCGATAATTATAATTTTTAGTTAGTTAATTATAAGTATAATAAAATCATAATATAGATTATAATATTAAAAATGCCTGCTGTACGGGGCAGTAACATTAAGTGGTTTATTGATCACCAAGTTCGCAAAGTACGGTCACGCTCATCCCTCCGGTGGCGTCCGGGTTTCGTTCGTAATGGATTACAGAGAAACTTCTGTCACTAGCCATAGCAGTACGTAGCAGTATGCTATAAAAGCCCATGTGCTATAAAATAATTGTTAAAAATGTACTTTCCGCCATGAATGCTATCCCTTATAACCCTCCCCTTGCGTTAGAGCACTGCTTCGGATGGATATACCGCCGCCTGACGGTTCCGGTACCTCAGTCGGAGCCATGTTGGCTTACCGATAGTCCTTTACAAGAAATTGTTCTTTTCAATGATTTGTTATCCGAATGATCAATTATTCTTTTCTTTCTTTAAAATTGTTCATCCTAAAGTTTTCATTCATAGTATTTGTGGTGCTACCGGCGATATTCATAACACTCATGTTTTCGAAAATTGTTATAAATCGTATCATTAATGTAAATATACTTAAACTCCTACTGTTTTTCATCATAACGCTTTTCTCTAAATCCCTAAACATAATGACCATATTATTTTCACTCACACTCAAAACAAAATAATTCTTTAACGTACCAAATTTATTAAAAAATATATGTGGGTGGGTAGGTTTATAGATTTAAAGGTCGTTTTACTGATGTTTGTCTTAAATTATTATAATTCATAAAACACGACTCATATACGATCATGTTTATGTCCTAGGGGTTATACCGCGGTTTTTATCGCATCTAAACCAATGACTATAGGACCGGATCTCATATCTGATATCTAACAGTGTATATGAGATGGTATACAAGACCAATATCGTTATGGCAAAGCATCAACAGAACTAGACTTGAAGCGTCAAAATTTTCATGAACACTGCTCAAAGTTGTACTGAGATATAAAAGCCCTTATTGCACAAAGCCATATATCGCTATATAAGGCGTAACGTCCAAAGAAGTTATTTGAATAACGATCAACAATGAAATAATGCAGCACAAGGAAACTTTGAAAGCACGACAAATGGTCCTACTATTAAAATAGGCATTGACGTGTTATGGACCAATTACTGGCTATCCAATATCCATTATCTGAATTATTTAGGACATTAAATGTGCATTTTATTTTCGTAATAAAAGTAAATTGAACATTTGGATAAGTACCCGATAGCTATTCTAAATATATGCCGACACCAAACTATTTCCAGCCTCTACCATCACACGAAGTTGCCGAGTGAACTCAACAACGGCCAAGACTATTCGATCTTCAAGAAAGGTGTTCGCCCCGAGTGGGAAGATCGCGCTAACAAGAATGGCGGCCGCTGGTTGATACTCCTAAGAAATAAAAAAGCTTTGGACAATGTTTGGTGTGACATCGTACGTATAACTTAATGCCATTGTATAACGGAGGTGGATCCCACAGGACTGCCGTGAGGTACCGGCAGAATAGAATAGTACCTCCCACTGCATCAGGTGTCGTAAGAGGCGACTAAGGTACCAGAACCGACATATGGTATATCCATCCGAAACAGTGCAGCTCAATTAAACAGGGCGGGAATGGGCAGCAGCATCCCGGTCGCAATGGCTGCTCTGTGCAATTGCAAACACGTTTGCCCAGCGCGGCAATTATGGGAAAAATTCCCCGTTTCATAGAGAGCCCGATGCTAAGCAGTGGACGTCCAATGGCTGTCATGATTGCCAGCAGCGTTCGCTCGAATGCTGTTACAACTGACACATCTGATCTGATTTCGGTCGGATCCGACGTACGACCCAGTGGCACGGACTTTGATGGGCCTACCCGTCTCACACGATATGTAGATTACCCAGGCTTGGGGGTTCTATGGTTTTACAGAAAACACGTGAAATTTTTAAGAGTTCTTTTTCTTAGGTTCTACTGGCCATTGGGGAAAATTTTGGAGAGTTCAATCACTTGATTCGAGGCCTTATTGTAAGCACACGGCTGAAGGTTGACAAGAACAAAATAGGTCAGTATCATTTTTATGTAATAGTTAATATTGTGATGTTTCCATGACTTATCCTATCATGAACATCATCACCCGACGGTGATAATAATGTTCATGATAGGCCTGCACGGAGGTCTCAAATATTGACGTGATTCCGTGATAATTCGTTTAATGTACTTGTGACAGACAGACAACAGAGGAATCGCAAATATAGTACTTATAAATGTTTGTTGGTGGAGATGAAACCCATAAGATAGAATGACGTATAAGTTAGGATTACTATCATCTGCGCAATCGAGCCTGTCAATTTATAGATATAAACAATGTACTTTATTCTTTGCCAATTAAAATCTGGTAGAATTTATCTAGATTGAATTTATACAGTTTTGTATTTAAAAACATTCGTATATCTATCTAGCGTAACACGTTTAAGTTAATTCTAATAAATACCTGGTGGTTTTCTGTCAGTCAGTCAGTCAGATCATAAAGTGGATGGTAAAATGAAGATGATATTAAGATTAACGTTAGGTATATAATTCCCCATTCTATTTACAAATATTGAGTATTTTAAACTATTTCCAATATATTTATAATGGTAAGCGTCCTCGCAGCCTATAGACGCTCGTGTTATCTCAATGATAGCACTAACCCCTCACCAACCTAGAATTGAAAGCATAATGTCACATTAAACCCAGTAATTTCACTGTCTCTCTCACCCTTCAAACCGAAATACAGCAAGGCGAGGACTGTTGTTTGGTGGTATAAACATTTGGCAATGTAGATCACCTCTGAGACATTGCAGATAACCTCGAATACCCTATATCTCCCTATATACCTTCTGGGTATATGATAATGCCGTGGGGTACGAGCACAGTAGAATAGTACCTCCCACTTTTGTCGTAAAAGTAGCACCAGTTGTCGTAAGACTGAGGTACCGGAACAGTCAAATGGCGGTGTACCTAGATAGCTTAGCTCAAACGCCACAGGGTGAGGATAGGCAGCAGCATTCGCGTCGCACCTGTCTACCGTAGCAATTATGGGCAGTATTCCACTTTTCTTGGGGCGGCATATGTCCAGCAGTGGACGTTTTGTGGCTGTTATGAAGATGATGTTTATGAAATGATACAAAGTCCTTGCTCACTCTATTAAGTTTCAGACTGTCAAGTACGTTTTACCAGACTATAGTGGCATTTTTGTTTCAGCAATCTGGGTTTCTGATAAGAATATGGAAGCGGGTAATATAGCAATCGCGATGAAAATCAAACAAGTCATCGGCATAAATGAGAAAATTAAATTCTATGCTCATGACTCCAATGTCGCCATGTACTCCGTTTAATTGAAGTGAAAGTATTGCTTGAATTATGATCCTGTGATAATTTCATTAAGAATAGAATTTTATTAATTACTAGAAATATATATTAACACATAGATTATCGTTTTACCTTGTATGGTAAAGAAATATTTAATGTTATTGATAGTAAATATATTTTATAAAATGAATGGTCATACAGATTAGCATTTATATAAATTTTATTTACGAGACAACAAAGAAGACAATTATAATCTTATTTTTATAATATTGTGCAAGTCCGAGAGTTTGTTTGATTTCTGACTTCCGTTTCTATCGTTGCCTCAATCTTGTGTACAGTCTCCTCAGCGCCATCTATGCCTTTGTGAATGTTTTCTAAAAAGAAGAAGTTATTATTGTATAACAATACAACGTGTTAAAGTATATTAATAAAAATTGTACACGGACCTGTTACTTTTTCTTCGATCACTTTCCCTTTCCCCATACATGAGTTTTCTTTGTTCTTTATCGATTGGAATAATTTTGAAAATCGGCCTTTTTCTGGAGTTTTGCTGACGACGACATCACCATCCTCGCATTGGCCGGAATCCATCTGTGCATCTATGCCGTCCTCGCTTCTCACTATAGGCATCACGGCTTGTGTCTTTGTCTTACCGGCTTGAGGACTAGATTTATCCGATCCACAAGGAATTGTTTCGTTTTCCGACTGACTAGCCTCGCTCTTTTGACCATCGTCACTGTGTCCGCTCAAGACTGGGCTCATTTGAGATATATCTGGAACGTGCAGCAAATCTTGAATGATTGGGGTTTTTGGCGGCGGTGAGTTGGCCACCTCTGCGATGCTGTCCGGCACGTTCAAGGACTTTATCTCGTCGTGGTGGACTCGGATGGGATCTAACGACGCCGTTTTCTTAATCATAGTCTCTACAACTTCTACTTTTTCTTTAACATTATCCGTAACGTTTTCTGCCGCTTCTTGCATTTTCTCCTCGGCTTTATCCATCATGGTGTCCATAGCTTCGACGGTATTATTCATTATTGTTTTCAAGGTCGGGGAAGACGGATCGATTTCATCTTTGTTTATGTCTGGAATGTCGTGCGTGCTCACGTTTTCGTTCTCAAGGTCGTTTATATTTACAATATGGGAGCCGCTGACGTTTGCCTCCAGTGAATCTATCGATCCGGACTCGTCGTTTGCGTTTCCATTGACATTGTCTGCATTCACGTGCTCGCCGACGTTCGAGTTGGCGACGTCTTCCGTCGTATGCGGCTCGTCTGGTTTACTCATCGTGGGCACCTTTTGCAGTGGCGGAAGTTCCGTGAGTGCCGTTTGCCGAGTCTCTTCGTTGACGATGTTGAAGTCGTTATTTGTAAAATCCGCATTAGACCCTTTAGTGGCAGATAGTAATGTGTGACAGCCACCGCATGCTACATTGTCTACGATGTGTCCATTCATAGCAGTGACCCGCTTCGGCGAGTATTGATTGGGGAATTCATTGGAGTTGTCGGCGTCGTCGATTTCCTCCAAACAAAGTTTATTGTGGCGCGACTCCCCGCAGGTGTAAAGTAGGCCGTTGTCTGCAACAGAAACGCTGGGTCACGCTGATGCACGACTGCCGTCAACAAGTGGTGACGCTGTACTGATCGACAGCCCTCCACCGACTAATTTAGTGAATGCGTATCCGAAGGCAATTTGAAATAATCGGAATACGATAGCTACATATTATGGAATCGATTGCGTGTGAGGTCAACAAAAATAACCTTTTTGTTGGTGGACAGGTTGTCAGTGGACACACTTTAGCCTGGAGATGGGCAAGTTGCAAGGTCGTTTATTAGCTTCGGATGACGTGTTTGGTACCCTGAGGCGTATTATTGAAATTGAAGCCATGTTGACATTAAGTAAGCTATGTTTTGTTTTAATATTACACTTACGTAATTACTTCTCAAGCCCTTCAAAAACCTGTTGTACAGTTGAATTATACAGTATACTTTTGATGCAGTATTCATTAATGAGCTTGTAGAGTCGAAATTTTAGTGTACTTTATGTAGATAGATTGAACTATGTACAAGTGTGGTTGCAAGGTCACTGACATACAATGTACTAGAATGTATATGTAGTATATATTGTTGTCATTGACAATTTAAATATACATTTGACAAATATTACCTAGTATTCTATATTATTACTTCGATGTATGGTGTAAGTTTGAGAGATAGATTAAAGAATAGCGGGAAAAGTGATAAGAGATAAATGTGGTGTAAAAGATGTTGTGGCAACAATAGACAAAGGAATGTTGAGATGGTTTGGACTTATAGAAAGGATGGATGAAAGTAGAATGACTATAAATATATAGAATGTTAATAAATGGAGAAGTTGGTATAGGACGACCTAGGAGAACATACCTTAACCAGGTAGAAGAGGTATTAGAAAAAGCCCAGGTCAGATGTACCTAATGCGAATTAGGGAAGTGGAGATCTATTATCTCTGCCTACCCCGATGTGGCACAGGTGTGATGTGTGTATGTATGTATATTTTTACATACGTATACATTAGTGTAGGTGTCGTGTGTCTGTCAGTTAACTAATATAGTTGTCATTATTTATATCGAATGAATGGCCTAAAAATAAGTTTTAAGTTTCTAGCTCTAAAAATAGCGATACTTCCATGCAACTTTTCATCCCCCTTTTCGACCCCTTACAACCCTTATTTCGAATTAAAAATAGGCTATGTCCTTTCTCAGGATGTAAAGATTGTGCCAAATTTCATCAAAATCATTAAGAGGTTTAAGCGGGAAAGCGTAACAGACAGACAGACAAACAGAACTACTTTCATATTTAAGTATAATATTAGTAAGGATTAGTAAGGATATATTACTAACATTACTATATTCATATTTTTGTATGGCAACATACTATAAAAGATATTTTATTTTTTAATGCATGAAAGCCGTGAGGTACCGGCAGAGTAGAATAGTCCCTCTCCCTATACTAGGTATCGTCAGACTAAGGTACCTGAACCGATAGATAGCGATATATCATCCAAAATAATGTGGCTAAAATGCAGAGGGCGGAGATGGGCAGAAGCATCCCCGTCGGGAAAGCTACGCTCTGCAATTGCCAACACGTTTGCCCAGCGCAGCAAATATGGGCAAAAAATCCCTTTGCGTATGACCAAAAATGATCCAATGGCTGATATGATGAATGCATTAAAATTTTTGTACCTAGAGTAGGTACAAAATTTCTTTAAAGTGTATATTGTAATTTAATGTTTTTTTAGGTATGATTTCGGGGCCTTTGTATGCTATACAATTTGACAACTTCTACGTCATTATATTGGTAAAAGTTCTAATATAACATTTAAAAAATAATCTATAATAACATTATAAAGAGGAAAGATTTAATTGTTTCGGTTTAATTCAAAAACTACAAAACTGCTTTTCTATTAATTTATTCATTACCGAGTAAAATATAGGCTTTGTTATATTTTAGGGAAAATAAAAGACCGCCAACTAGAATATAACTATGTAAACAGGATTCTTATTTCTGTACGTTTGTGACAAATAAACTCACAAAGACAAAGACATTACTGAATTCATTTTGGAAACTCTTTCATGAACAGAAAATCACATTATCCACAAGTGTTATAGGTATACGCATATTGTCACAGCGTTACTGAATAGCAAGACAATAACCGCGGAGTGTTGCCATTAGAAAATAAAATTGTGTTTTTATTATCTAATTGATTGTCAGTGCCACAATTGTAATAAGCATTTTTAACACCTTTTCAGCGAAAATTAAGAAAAGTGGGTCGATGGTGTGAAACGTTCGGAATACGAAAATGTAAATTTCATTGTGTTATGTACTTTTTATAATTGAATGCGATCAGTCAGTCCACTTTCATAGCTTTGCTTACAACACACATCAATTATGTGTGGACAAATAGTAGTGTTCGTTCTGTGTGGGCTGTGATCGCGATTAGGAAAGAGTGACAGTGTTAATCGGAAATATCATTTACAATTGAAATTCTTTTATTAATATGAGACGATTGTAGTAAGTGACGTAACTTAGTAACACTTAGTTTGCCCACTGACTATATGATAAATACATATAAATTAAATCTGTATTTGTTTATGATATTAAAATAACTGATTTTTACTAAATGCATAAGGATGTCTACGCAGTACAAATAACAAAGCAGTTTCTTTTTAATTTCTGTCTGTCTATTTGTTTGGGGTAAGCTTTCATTTCATCTTTCATTGGCATATACAAGCACAAAATAAATATTTTGCGAAAAATAATGTAAGTAAGAAATTTACCTCTAAAAAAGTAAAAGCTATGGTACCCAAAGTCACTATTCTACGCGGACGAAGTCGCTTGCACAGCTAGTTGATAAAATATGTCACAATATTTTAGAGAAACTACTTTAAGATGTACATTTTTGCATGAGATTGGATATGTTACCGGCCAAACCCGATTTCAGGACAAACCAGTTTTGCCTAGGCGAAACTAGTTGTTCCTATACACGATAGGATTAACTAGTATAGCCTAGTTCAAACTAATTTGTCCTAAAGCCGATAGGTTAAACCAGTTTAGGCTAGTCCAAACTAATTTGTACTAAGCCCGATAGGATAAACCAGTTTAGGCTAGGCCAAACTAGTTGGTACTGATATAAATACGCACACTTTAGGATAAACTGGTATGGTTACTGGTACTGGTATGGTTACTGGTACTGGTATGGT
>JACJUM010002819.1:2885826-2907186 GCA_020976665.1 Heortia vitessoides
ACTGGTATGGTTACTGGTACTGGTATGGTTACTGGTACTGGTATGGTTACTGGTACTGGTATGGTTACTGGTATGGTTGGTTAGGTTAGGTTAGGTTAGGTATTTATTTTGACTTTCTAGATATACTATAATGTTCAGACTAGACCATACCAGTTTATCCTGGAGTGTGCGTATTTATATCAGGATCAACTAGTTTGGCCTAGCCTAAACTGGTTATTCCTATCGGGCTTAGTACAAATTAATTTGGACTAGCCTAAACTGGTTTATCCTATCGGGTTTAGGACAAATTAGTTTGAACTAGGCTATACTAGTTAATCCTATCGCGTATAGGAATAACTGGTTTCGCCTAGACAAAACTGGTTTGTCCTGAAATCGGGTTTGTCCGGTAACAGATACATAAACTACAAACCTCGGTGTTAAAAACCTCGTGTCCAAATGAGTCTCCTGTTTTATTGGATACAATATTATTTCAACGAATGAATACATAAAATTTCTTGAAAACAGACACTTGTCATATCATTTATTTCATCGTCATATCAGCTACTGGAAGTCCAATGCTGGACATTGGCCTCTCTAAGAAAGTGGGAATTTTGCCCATAATTGCCGCGCTGGTCTTGACAGGGACGCTGTTTCCCATTCTCGCCCTGTGCTACTACATTATTTTGGATATGCCGCCAACTGTCACTTCCGGACCCCAATCGGCTTTTATGTTACCTGGTACAGGGGGAGGTACTATTATACTGTGCCGGTACCTCACGGCTTGTTATTATCATATACTTTATCAAGAACCATATTTAAATTCGCAGATTTTCCAGATTACAAGACAGTATATTTATTACGTGATAGGAAGACTCGGAAAATAGCAATTGAAAAACATGTGGAAACAGTTGTGAAGCAGTCGATGTGACGATGTAATTATACTGCGTTTTAAACCCGTTTAAACGTAGTTTATTTTGTTTCTGCGGCAGATTAGAATAGTACCTCGACAGATGGTGGTGTATCCATCGGAGACAGTGTAGTTCAAATGCACAGGGTGTGGATTGGCAGCAGCATCCACGTTACAAAATCTGCGCTCTGCGATTGCCGATACGCTTGTCCGGCGTGGCAATAATGGGCAATATTCCCCCTTTCTTAGGGAAGACTATGTCCAGCAGTGGACTTACAATTGTCTTAATAGTATGTAATAAATTCTAAGTTAATTTAATATGTAGGATTAAGTTCTTTAATCGTACATATTAAATTAACTTAGACCGTTATTTAATATCCATATACCTGTAACAAATGCCGTATGCGTAGATCCGCACGCGACCAGCTTCAGTTGAAATCCATCAAACATTTTCTCCATATCAATCACGGTGGGCTCCGATAAGGTTTCCACATTCTTGGGCAAACCAAGCTGACCCTTTTCGTTGGACCCGAAGGCGAGAATCTTGCTCTCATCCATGGATAAAAGGAAGGTGTGGGAGGCGCCGCAGCACGCGCTCTTTATGGGCACGTCTATCCGCAAGACTTCGGGCACGTAAACGGTGATCGCTGTATTCAATATGCCTAATTTGGAATTTTCGTTGTCGCCCGTTACAAACACAGCGCCTTGGGCTGTAAAAAAGTTTCGGCTTAGAAATAAATTGTCTCTTTGACTTTATCATTGTACGACACCGCACAATACTTGTAGTGACAGTTTCTAATAAAGCATGCTTATATTTTCACAGAATTACCATAAAAGCAAAAGAAAATAATAGTAAGGCAACGAATAACTCAACGAACAAGTAAGTCGGTACAATATTACGATTATATACATGTCATATTTTTATATAAATATTATTAAATGAAGGGTCAATCGTTTTTTGTAAGTTTTGATAGTAACAGCAATATTGTTTCTAAATGGTTTCTGCTTTGTAATCTAGCCAGTTATCGAAGCTGTCAATTTACCTACTACAATTGAATGGTTTATATTATAAACATCTGTTATGTATCTATCTTGGTTTGGGACATAATTTTTTCCATTTGTAAGTACTTTGAAGATAGCATCGGTTTGAAATTCAAACTATTTCGTCTGTAGGTCAAAACTTGTCCCCTATCCGCTATTTATAATGAGTTCTTTAGCAGGATCATTTTTTTAACTTTATATATATTTTAAATTAAACCGTTACCGCTATTATTGCGTATAGTTGGTAGAAAGGTCACATTCAAGGGGCGTAATTTCGTAATAGAGATGCTGCTGACAGTCCTCACTTAGATTATATTATTCGAACTTCACTGTTTCGGATGGATGGATGGATGGACGCACCGCCACCGGTCGATATCAGTACCCTAGTCACCTTTTAAGACACCTCAGGTTATTTGGTGTAGGCTACTTTGTTCTTCTGTAGCAGATATCATAAGAAGCGACTGAGACACCGGGACCGAGAGATGACGAATCTATCTGAAACAGCGTAGTTAAAATCCAATAGCGCGAAGACAACAGCATCCTTCTACACTCCTAAGACGTCATGGGTTTGTGTAAAGTAATATGCATTACAGTTAAAAAAGGCAGTTTATCTATAAATACGCTAGTGTCACGATTTGTGTCTGTTCCGATCGCAGTAGCTTTTAAGGACCTTAAACCTTCGATGGAAATCTCGCAGTAGTCTTGAGGCCAGTGTGGGACCTGGTCTAATGTAGCACTGGACTCGACTGCAATTAGTTCGTCAATAAAAGAAGCAATGGAAAAGTAGCGCGGTCCTCACTGGTGATGAAGACGGTGTGGTAGTATCCGCACTCGACGAAGGCGATCTTCTCCATGAATTTGAGTTCTTGAAACTTGACGCTGGCGCGGGTGTCCTCGCCGAGCCCCAGCTGCCCCTCCGTGTTGGACCCGCACACGAAAACGCGTCCTTCGTCTTTAAAACAGATATTTAATATTAACTTTTAGTAACGATGATAATATGTAGTGTTTCGAAGATATTTTGATTAAGAGTTTTTGGTCAGAATTAGTTTAGGGACGCGGTACCCGTTAACTCTGTCTAAATGATATACAAAATTATCTTTCAAGTGAATGTATTTCTTTTATTTAAAAGGCTGTAGTTGCCCCCTAGTTGGTAATAAAATAGTAAATATTTCTTTATTTTATATGCAATTTATATTAGTAAGTTTATTAAGAAATTACCCTATTTAAAATTCAGGGCATATATAACAGCTAATTGGCCTATTAAACGCCAGTTGTCTTCTTCCTTAAATACCGCTTTCGAGTAACGAAAGAAACCGTTTCGTCAATATCGTATTATGAATTTGATTATCACATCAAATAAATGTACATAATGATGGATTATTTATTAATTACCAAAAGGTTTAGACGTGTCTTTATTGTTTTTAACACAATGTTATCTAATATGTTGTATTGATTTTGTATACTTTTATAGTTACTTAATGAAAATTCATTATTTTTACATGATTAACTTATGACTTTAATTTATTTGAATATGTTTTTACCGGTTGATAAGAACTTTGAGTTTACCTCGCAGAAGCTTAAAATAATCTCTGCGGCTCTCACCTAATTGAAATAAAATCTATTAATTGACTTCTGTCAAATTTTGAGCATGCTGAGACTTCGTTTTTTACTTTTCATGTAAATTTTGTGTGATTAGCATTATTTCAGGCGTAAAAAAAACATCACCGGAACCAAGGAAAGACTTGATAAGTACTATGGTAACACTGCACTACCAATTTCTATGGTTAAGATGTGGTTTTCTACTTAGTAAACTACTCAGTAGTGGTCGTATCACAAGTTACGCCGAATGTTCACGTCGTTGAAAATATCAATCAAATCTTTATTGTCAATACAGGTTATAAGGGTGTTAAGAAATAGTACATGTAAGTGTCATCTATATTGTGCCTCATGGGCGTACAATGTTTATTTATGGGTAATGACAGTTATTGAATTTATTAATGAAACTACTAACAAGTCAGACATCAGATACACAGAGAATCTTTTAAATTATAGTTTATTAGATTTACTTGCTGTAAATACACAGCAACATACAGTACATTTTATTATCAGTAATTCTCGTATATTTTTTAAAAGGTAAATATTACTTGTTTTAACGTATCTCTGCTTGTATTCGATTATATATTCGCGGATTATTGTCAAAAAAAGGTTGTTTTACATGGGGACGTACATAATTTTTTGTTTTCAGTTTAGGAAAAGTAAACGCCGTCGCTTACTTTTCCTGAATGTTAAATTCCTGAAAACTGACTTGCCAATTGTTTTGTACATACATTGCATATTCGAAGATAAATAAACAAGGAAACTTCATATTTTATATATTTTGAAATAAGAATCAGTACAACTGAGGTTGTACAAAGCAAGTATGCATTTCTTTTGGGCTCGAAAAAATAGTTCTCGGCCTGATGCATTACCCCAAAATACACCACCATACTGAAGAATAGATGTAATATATCCGTATATGCAGTCAGAAGGGCATCACTATTGATAGTTCTTCGTAATGAACGAATGGGCGTAAGAAAATTGACAAACCTTTTTTCGAATATGACTTATATGTGAAGGCCATATTAACTGTTTGTCAATAAATAGGTAATCCTAAAAATGTTGTGTCGTCAGGCTTGGTTTTTGCTTTTTCAAATAATTCATATTAAAATCCATGGCATGTTTAAAATACATTAATTTAGTTTTGTGAAGATTAATCAATAAATTATTTTTATTCAACCAATTTATTATTGATATCAACGTTAAATTTATGTAATTTTCGAAGTTTATAGATATTATATTATTGAACAATACTGTATTGAACAATATCATAGTATGTACTATGATAACATGATACTAGTACTATGATAATATGATATTCTAATGATACTAGAATAGGATAAATACGAGGAAATGTAAATAGAACGAAAGGTAGGTAAATAATCAGAAAAGTAAATAATTGGAAAGGTAAATAATAGAAAAGGTAAATAATCAGAATTATATATAGGAAATATAAATAATAGGAGGGGGAGGTAACAATGATACACGAAAAAATTTGAACACGTTTTAGATCACCGATGCGTATGATTTACGGATTTGGGACTGTTATTTTTTTATTTTGAATTAGAAATCTGTCCCAAATCTGAATCGCACAGGTGTGTTGTCACCGTGTAGAAAATTCGATAAAATCTGCTACGAACTTAGTTACTAAGCTACCTTATCATCCAGATTTAGCTCCAATTTATTCCCTATTTCCAAACCTGAAAAAATGGCTGGGTGGTAAGCTTGGATCGAATGAAGAGCTTATTTCAAAAATGACTATTGAAAGTTTTGAGAAAATGTTATTATTTGAAAGGAATAAAAAAATATATTCTGAACACAGTTTATATTGAGAAATAGAAAACTTTTATGCCGAAAAAAATATCCAAAAAGGCACTGTTTTTTTAAACTATCTTCGTATTATAGAGCTATTGCGCTAGTGTAAAGATTATGCTAGACGCAATCTGCATAAGGAACGCTAACGCTAAACGTATTACGGCTGAAATGCTTATAAAAATCATTTCATATGTTGGCCCGACTCCGAGGTAAATCGCTTAAAGCAGTTGTGTTATGGACATCAGACAACAGAGGAACCTCAAATATAATATTTAAACACATATATTCAACTCCCAGACAGAATAAACACAAATACCATTATGTAAATATTTGGCCTCGGTGGGGATCGAACCCATGATCACCTTTATTTATCACAGTCAGTTTTTCTTGCAGGTTCTATTCTAGTGGCTCGCGCAATGCTATAAACCTAGTTATAAGAGCCGTCTGGTGCCGGCAGACTAGTATTAAAGTAGGACACTCAATGACCAACTTGTTTAAATGACTGAGATGAGTGTAAAGTTGTCATTAGCAAATCTATTCTCATAGATTTTTATTATTTTTTGACGATTTGAAAGTGCCTATGATAGGCCTATATAGATAAAGCTGTATTCGACTATGACTTTATCGCGCAAGATAGGTCACACTATGAAGCCACCTTAGGCTGAACGCTATTGAAACTATGAACAATCATCCTGGAAAATAATCCGCAATAGCTTTAGGCTAAAAATGAATGCTGGTTTTACCAGTGAGTATGGCGGTGTGGTTGCTGCCAGCTGAGACTTGTCTGATAGCCGGGGAGTCTTCTAACTCGATGCACTGCGGAACCATGTGGTGTTCCATATCACCGGTACCGAGCTGACCTTCATCATTGCAGCCAACTGAGTATATAGCATTTGTATCTGGAAAAAGTAAAAAAAATATACATACATACATAAATACATAACACCTGTGACCCATCGCGGGTAGGCAAAGATTATGGATCTTCACTTGTTACAATCTCTCTCCAGACACGCTCGTTTATTCTTGGTACTTCTGACCTGGCCCTTCTTTAATACCTCTTTTACCTGGTTAAAAAATGTACGCCTCGGTCGTCCTATACCAACTGTTCTATTCACTTCCGCCCTATATATTTATGCAGGCATTCTACTTACTTCATACTTTTATCCATCCTTTCTACTTATCCAAACTATTTGAACATTCCTTTCTCTATTGTTGTCACAACATCATCTTCTACACCTCATTGAAACTAAAAAATATATTTATTTATTTGTTTGCCGTGTTTCTTTAATACCAGATAATCAGTCATCAGTCAGTCATCTACTCCTTTATAATGTATATATGTAGAGTTATGAACAGAAGATTTGACTAGTTTCGCAGGATCGCTCCGATCCGAGATCTCTTAGGGAAGTCGTATCGGTAAAAATTTAAAAAAATAAAAAAAAGAGAATTCTTACCTGTGACAAAGACAGTGTGCGCACGTCCACAGGCGACGAACATGACCCGGTAAGGTTTCAGCCATTTCACGCAGCTGGGGCGGGTCACCTCGTCCTTGTGTCCAAGCCCAAGCTGCCCCCAGGCATTGCCACCGAACACGAAAACACGTCCGTTCTCTGGGAAATACAAATAATAACTGAGAGCACTCTAAACATTAGCTACTCTGACATTATCTATAATATTACCCGATAGCATAATATTTAAATGCTTGACTTGGCCGCCCTCTCATTGTCACTCTAAGGTCACTAACATTTCACACACATTTTTCGTACAGCTCCACGCGTTCGCAAACGCGTTCAAACCCTGTTCTAAATCCAATACAGACGGTTTTTGTACGGAATCAACGAACTAACTGTCTCCAACGATTGCCGCTCGATCTGAAGTCCGGCCTTAGAGGCGTCCTCGAGTGATAGCCCATAGTAAGTCTAGTTTCAAACTAATGAGGAGCCTGCCCGTCCCTCCAACGGCGCAGAAACTGATGTCTGAATAGTCCAGCGAAAATGTTTATAAGCTCATCTTCTTAGTCGTCAACACATCAACCGCATGACGTCTACTGTTGGGCATAGGCCTCATCAAAATGTTTTTGGATATTATGCCCAAAATTACTCGCTGGGCAAATTGTTGCTGCACGTCCCCTGTCTGTTATATTCTAATTGTGACGTTTCGGAGTGCTATACTGCTATCTGTTAGTCATCCAAACCCAATTTCTTTAGAAAAATATCAAATACAATAAGATAAGTATGCTAAAGATTTTCAAAAAATACCCAGACTAGTTTTCTTATTAAAAAGACACATGTTTCTTAAGGCTTATTTGTATTCATTTTAAAACCTTTGTCTTGCCTCGCTTGAATATACGTGAGTATATATCGACTTAGAATATTGAAATAATAGAGAGTAAGTTTGAGTTTAATAAAAATTATGTTATTGATCGAGGTCTGAGTAGGCAAACAAAAAACCTGTTTCCACTTACACCCTGTATGTTATTTTATAAATCCCTACTAATATTATAAATGCGTAAGTAACTCTGTCTGTCTGTCTGTTACGCTTTCCCGCTTATACCTCTCAATCGATTTTGATGTAATTTGGCACAGACAATCCTAAGACCCTGAGAAAGGACATAGGCTATTTTTTAATTTGAAATAAGGGTTGTAAAGGATCTAAAGGGGGCGATAAAAAGTTGTATGAAAGTATCGCTATTTTAGATACAGAAACTTAAAACTTATTTTTGAGGCCATTGATTCGATATAAATAAACATGACACTCAAATTTTATATGAGTTAAGGTTAAGAGGTATGGTGCCCAAAAAAGCTATTCCACGCGGATGAAGTCGCGGGCGCAGCTAGTTGTGTTATAATTGTATGGAGATTAAATGAATATGAATAAGTAAACTTACGGCATATAACAGCGCTGTGTTCATCGCCGCAGGAGATGGCAACGATGGGGTCATTTTTGATGAAGAAGTGGCTAGGCTCGTTGTCTGCGAAGTGGGACTTGCCGAACGTGAACACGGCGCCCGTGTCTGGAATATACAAAGAACAGCATCATATCACCACAACATATAATGTACAGAAATATATTTTCAAAATCAAGCTGCAACTATAACAATGGACATCGTTTCGATTACTGCTGAGAATAGACATCCACAAGAAAAAGGGGATATTGCTTAATGTATCCAAACATTTGTTTCAGATCGATATAACCTCATTTATTTTACTGGTATCTTTACTTTTTAATGTCTAAGTCAAACATCAGGCAAATGGTCCGCGCGACAATAGCCAATAGATGATTGTATTGTCAACTGTCTGACTCGAAAATATTATGTCACATTACCCACTATATATTTATTTTATTTCACTATATATTACCAATATAATGTCACTACCTCTTTCACGCTTCAAACCGGAACACAACAATGCGAACACTGCTGTTTGACGGTTGCTAGAACCATTATGTTATGTATATTATGTTATATTTTTTTACATTATGAAGTCGGCAAACAAGCATACGGTCCGCTTGATGGTAAACGTGACCGCAGCCTATCGACGATAGTTTATAGTAGAAATATGCGAGAGTGACGTGCCAATGCAGACGAACTTCGTGTGAGGTCTGTTTTTTGTTTTCATATGTAGACAAATCGCAGTTATTATTTATATGCTAACTGGCTACTATAAATGGCCAGTTTAACTTCCTATTTCTAGATTTATTTCGGCTTGGTTCTGACGGTAAGTCTCGCAGAAATTTGGCTATTATGAATAAATTTGCCTAGTGAATGTAGGTACTAGTGTTTCGCGATCAAGTATAATTTATTATGTTTGCGGTGATACGCAAATTGCAGTAATTTGCGAACACTGTTAAATAACGAGTATAGCAATTATTTCTTTTCCTTTTTTATACGAATTGCCGAATGTTCCCGAAGTTAGTTAAATGTGCAACAATAGTAAATTCACACAATATATCATACATTGACCTGACTCCGAGATAAGTCGCTTAAAGCACTTGTGTTACGGATATCAAAAAACAGAAAAATCACAATTATTTTTACTTTATAATATTTTTAAAACCTGAACACAGAATAATCTCAATCTTTTAAATACAATAAATGTTATTCTTGGATGAACAAGGAATCTATGACTTTCTCCTAAGATAAGGATATCAAATACCATCAAAATATACATTACGCATGTATATTTTGATCGTATTACCCCTATCGTGGTAGGCAGAGTATATGGATCTCCAGTTGCTACGATATTGGCATACCTCTTTCACTAAAAATAAAAGGCTTCGCGGTATAAATGTTAATTTCTTTGCTAAGCATCGGAATGCCATTAGGCGGTATTTCCCGCAGAGAGACATCTTAGGTAATGAAATAATGACAGCTAAAATTCTTTAATAAACATGTGTTATAAGCTTGTAAAAATATTTTATGCATATCGTTAAATTTATCCTTTAAGTGATGGACTGTGGACTGGCGTACTGATTAAAACCGCTGGATCGCGTTGAACGCAGACGGAATACAATTGGTCCTATTGAAAATCACTTGAAGAGATCTGTATCCAGCAGTAGACGTCATGCTACTAAAATGATGATAATACAACTTTTTATTCAAATATTAATTAGGTATATTTCTATCACTTCGCCTTTGCGAACATAGGAAAATGTTACTTGTCTATAAAATATTGTATCAAACATTTTAAACATACACTTATCTACACTAATATTATAAAGAGGAAAGATTCCTATTTTTGTATGTAGCGAATAAACTTAAAAAGTACTGGACCGATTTTAATAATTCTTGTTTTTATTAGAAAGCTACATTAACATTGAGTAACATAGGCTATATTTAGTACTAGATTACTTTAGAAATTCCTATAAAAACCAACCACAGTTGTTAAAAAATTAGCCATAAAATGTCTTACATCGCATACGTTGCGAAGAATATTAATGATAGGATATAAATTGTTTGACAATATTATAGAATATATCAATATGTATCAACACTATAACTACTTTTTTACATTTAACAAATTGATAGAAATGTCGATCAAAATCAGACCGTGTTATCCATAACATTTATAAATTTTTATCGAAACAAATATATAAGACTATCTCAATCATCTATCTGAAGATTACTTTATGAATTATTAAAATCGGACATTTCATTCAAAAGATAAGATGAAATTAAAATAAAAATACATGCCGGCGGCGGCCGCCACGCAGCGCATCGAGTACCTAACTCGACGAGAGCAATTGTATGTGGCACGTTCTCGAGTAGGATCTCCTGAATATCAATACGTTTTGTTGCCACCTACAAATACCACAGCCAAGGTAGTGTATAGGGAGGCTTTAAGATAAGTATCCATTTTTTTTTCTAATTTAGTGATACGTGGTCGTTATAATTAGCATGCTTATAACTTTAATACCTATCTGTGCCTATTTATGTCAACCGCTATGATAAGCCGCTAGTAATTTACATCTTCCTTTATTTTTAAACCTCAATACAGGTATGTGGTTACATCAGGTGTAGACCGCAGCAAGAAGATTTAGGACATCAGAATAATTGTCCATAGCGAATCAATAATAGTTAGAATACAAAAGGTCTGAAAGGTAATGCATATTTATGGAACAATAGAATAATAGTTAAGTCAGACTTCTAAGAACTACTTAACACCCCAGCTATGACGTCATTGCCGAATTACAAGACTCATAATTCGGGCCTACTGAAAGGAAAAATGTAAAGTGGCCCTTTCTAAGCACGGCATATCCGGCCTGCGTCCTTGGGCGGGCTAAGGCCGTTCGGCTAATCCGGAGATCCGTATCATGTCCGAAAATTAATTGTTCTTTTTTAGTGGAATTTTTATTTTCGGCGTCAAAAGCAAATACTCTTTTCTAACTTGAATTTGCATAATTGTGCCTAGGTGTTAATGTATTAAAGCTGTTAATTGCATCGACGCTCTACCTTTTACCCAATTAAGTTACTTCCATGAAATCTTTAATTCTGTTGACCTTTTAATCTGGTCATACAGCCGATCACGCGTAGAGCTAGGTTCATTTGTTTAATAACTTTTGCTTTCTCTCGTATTTATTTCTCTTTAATTATATACTAACTTTCACTATAAGTACGAGTAATATATTAAAGTTATCCTAAGCGTGTAAAATGCATACAAACCTGGTTCCCTCTGGGTTTTACGTCTAAATCAGGCGTTAGACTCTTATATCTTAAATTTATGTAAGTTGTATTATGTTGTAACTATAAGGTTTCTACTGCCTTTTGTAAAATGATATATTTAAATAAATAATATACATTTTACAATTTTATTATTACAAACAATTACTGATAATTTGTTGGTTTGGAGATGGAGGATGACTGCACAAATTTATAGCAGAAGTGAATGGAAGAGTTGGTATAGGACGAAGAGGTATTAAAGAAAGGCCAGGTGAGAAACTCAAGAATAAATGAGCTTGTATGGAAAACTATTGAGAACTTGAAATCCACAGTAATAAGACACAGGCGCGATGTATGTATGTATGAAAGTAAAAAAATAAAGTGTTATATTTAATAATTCATGCAACACATTGACCTGGCTCCGAAATCCTCGTAAGTTGCTTAAAGCCTCTTTTGTCACAATCATCAAACAACAGAGGAAGCAGAACTATAATACTTAAATGCATTTAACAACGAAAAACACAAATGTCATCATATATATGTTTGTCCTGGATGAACTGGGGATTGAACCCAGGACTCTTGGCGCACAAGATAAACCTCTAAGAAAGGTCATCTGCATTGGTACCTCACTTTCACTTATTGCTACCGCCAATAACAAAATAGCAGTGTTCTCAGTGCTGTGTTCCAGTTTGGCGGATGAGAGAGGCAGTAAAATTACTGGGTAAATGTGACATTGTATCTTCGATTTACAAGGTTGGCGATACACTAGTAATGTTATTGTGATGACACGAGCGTCTTGAGGCTGCGGTTATGTTAACCATTAAACCGACCTTATGCTTTTTCGCTGACTGATGAAGAAGATGAAAATATAAAAAATAAAATAGATAAGATTATTACCATCTGTGCCATTGGGCCTACTACTATACTAATTTTAGATAGAAGTATTTCTATGCCCCCACAGTAATGGTCATTAATAATTTTCTTTCGCAGTCCGTTTCAAAAATAGTGGAATGTCATTCATTATTAGGGTTCATTAATCACATACGCCCTCCGTGGTAGATCATCTCCTGTGATTACTTTATGATGACTTTATTATTTAGCTCGTATTGAAAAATTGTAATAAAAACTCACAAACAACAAATCATCATTATCTGATCTGATTTATCATCATTGAAAAGAAACAAAAAATTTTGCCTATTGGGTGGGCAGGCGAAGGGACTGACAATTGCTATTTAGTCAATAAGCTTTAACAGCAACTGTGTTTAATAAAGGGCCATCTTTATTTCTACCGTAAAGTACGGGCAGAGTAGAATAGTTCCTCTTGTACCAGGTGTCGTAAGAGGCGACTACGCTGCCAGAACCGTCAGATGGCGGTATATCCATCAGTAACATTATAGCTCAAATGCACAGGGTAGGGATGAGCAGCAGCATCTCCGTCACAAAAGCTGCACTCTGCGATTGCCAACACGCTTACGTCGCGCGGCAATTATGGGCAAATCCAATCGCTGATTTGATGATAATATTTCTATTTGACAGTCCCGATGGCACATTCGGTAATGTTCTTCTCTTGTGCCAAAGGTCACGTGTTCGATACCCACCCTGGCTGAATACCACTATCAAACTGACTACATCCACCTTCGTTTCCAAGACATGTATACTTCTATACCGGTCTGATTTGTGGTTAGTTTCGGTAGATGCATTCCGTGTTGTGTGTAGTGAGGTGAGGCGGCATGCGATGGGAGGGCGGGCGGACGTTAGCGTGATCTCCGCCATTTTTATATTATATGGTAATTGCACACGGTTTAGTGCGACACGAGAGCATTTATGGATTTCGTAATTTGCTGCACATATAGAGCTACACATATGTTATGTCTAACAGAACATATAAATTATATACACAGAACATCTCATACATTCACCTGATACCGAGGTAATTTGTGTTACAGACATCTGGCAACAGAGGAATCACAAAATACTAGATTACAAATTTTAACTCCCAGACACAGAATAAACGCAAATATCATCATATATATTTGTCCTAGGTATTGATCTAACCCTCGACTATTAGCACATTATATAGTATATGCCATCGTGGCGGCATATGACTTCGATCTTTGTGCTTTCAACAGAAATTGTACTAGAGAGCTAAGTTCAATAAAAGTTTATTGACTTAATATATGTGCCGTATACCGGCAGAATAGGCTGGACATATTTAGGTAAAATATAGGTTAACTTTAACTCGATAATTTAAATCCACACGATGTTTAGATAGCGACATAGTAACCCAGGATAACAAGAGTTACTTTGGGATAAGATATAAAAACCTCTATCATCTCATCTTGAGAATGGACACAGAAATATCGAACAAAAAGAGAAAAAAGTAAAATAAACCAGGTTTTAAGGCCGTCAAAAGATTAGTTGTATCAGGAGTAGAGAAAGAGTAAATTTAAGAAAATAATACGATTGCACACTCATAGTAGTAGTGTTGCCGTGAAAGAGTAAGTAATAAATACACAGAGGAATCACAAATATACTACTTAAAAACACATTTCTAACATCCAGACACAGGACAAAGATAATATCATCATATAAATACTTGTCCTGGGTGGGGATAGAAACTTACTACTATATTAATAACGTCCTGCATAGTAACTCTATACACAATGCGCGCACACCAATTCAAGCAATTAAAACCTGCATCGCGCTCTCAAAGTTTTCTCGACGCTCTGAATATATAGGAGAATCTAATACTTCACTGTCAGGTCGGAGAAGAGAAGTATTAGTAGTATGTTTGCATCAGGTGTCTTAACAGGTGATTAGGGTTCCGGACCCGACAGGTGTCTGCATGTAAATCCATCCTAAACAACATAGCTCCAACGCAATTGTCCGAGGAGGTTTTTATTAGACTAAGTCGACACAGAAGCATACAGTCCGCGTGATAGTAGCCGTAACCTCAGGCTATAGACGCTTATATCATCACAAGGATATCACTAGCGCATTAGCAATCTTATTTATGACTTGGAGTAATTATGTGAACTTACCCAGTATTTTCACTATCTTTCACCCTTAAAACTGGAGCACAGCAATACCAACACTGCTATTTGGCGGTAGATATATATGAGAGTGGGGTACTAATGCAGACGATCCTTGTTTCAGTCAGTTAGGAAATTCCGGGCAAAAATTTAATTGAAACTTTTTTTAGTCAGGCCTTTGTTCAAGAATTCTATTTTTGTTCTCAATTTAAAAGAAGGCTACAGAAGTAATTAAAGCAATGTAATATATCGAACCATAACTCAGACTTTTTTTATTAAGTAACGCATAATTTTGTTGCGTTATATGCCACGACTATATTACAAGGGTTAATCTTGATCACAATATAACTCGACCTCGATTTCTGACCTAATGTCGTTAGCGAATCGATAGGCAAGCGCGAGCGGCAGCCTCAGTGATACCGCGTCAAAGTTGACATATCATTTAATATGAAAGATCGACTCGGTGGCAATTATAAAGTAATTTCACAAACAATTGCATTGGAATGACTTGCGACTACAAGTTTATTCACAAATATTAAGTACTGAATTGTTGTGGATTGTCATTTTATTGTATTAAGTATGACTGTATTCAAAATTTATCGTAATCACTTCATGCTTTCGTGTCGTTGTTTCCATTGTACTTCAAGTTTGTTTTGATCGAATGTAAGTCATAAGTCTCTATGAATTCAAACATTTCTCAGAAAGTGCAGTTACCTTTTTACGTACAGTTCAAGATAAAAGTAGGTAAATATAAATATGTATATCAGGAAACCATTTTGACCACCACTTAAATTATATTTCAATTTGATTCAAATATATAAATGTAACTGGCAAACTCGACGCCACGAAACAAAACAAAACAAAATAGGAAGTCTGAATGACGCGCGCCAGTTAATATGCAAACCTTCGATAAATAGTTTAGAAAAAGAAAAAGCTGGCAAGAAACGCTGAGTTAACCTTCTGTACAAATATAAATATTTAAAAAGCGAACGTTAGGGTTGTCACCTGGTATGTCCTCAGTCATGGTGGTCAGCTCAGAGGGTTGTGTCCATGGCGCGTAGTCTCTAAGGCCGCGGGCCGAGTACTGACCACTGCCCCCACGTGCCGCCCTAGCTTCGTTTACCTCGAAACTATTTTGCTGGAAGTGGCTTTTAAATTACTTTTTTTGTGCGTTTTTTGTTATCAGGCAATAGTAGTTGTTAAATTATTTTTGTAGGCTTACACTGCAAGTGTATCAAGACAACGTAATCTAAATTTAGAGTTAATGGTAAGGCTTTTGTGAAGTCAGAGTAATTCATACCTATTTTGATGGTTTCGCAAGGATAACGATTCAAACTTTAGTTACAGATTTGATATTTAAAATGTCTGCGTTTACTTTTTTAATATTTTCAAGTGCATTTTGGAGTTCGTTCACCAGATAGGGGATGAGTGTTCTTAAAGTCTGTAGTTGTTCTCAGAATAAAACCCAAGATACTTACATTTGTTTAAAATTTGATCATACAGACGACGAAAGGTTGGTCTGGTCATAAAGATGCGCACCTAAATCTTTAACTTCTTTTATTTTTTTTAACAGTCTCGTCATTCAAGTATGGATATGTTACAGAAAGTAATAAATCTGGATATTAATATACTATCCAACCATTATTTTATTTAAAAAGTCTACGCAATTTAGACACATTACTTCATAAAATAATATGTGTAGGGTCGAACGAACTGCAACGAAATGGTGGTTAGGTTACAACTATGATCACAACGTACGCGCCGAGCGAGCGTGCCGCAGTAAGAGTCGGCTAGTGCCAGAATCGAAAAAGTCAGTCAACAGTTGAAATATTTTCTAAGTAAAACAAGTATTATCTTAAATGATTTTTTGTAAATAATATATTTCAGAAATAAAAACAAACAACATGGTCATATGTAAAAATAGAATTTGTAATCACATTAACTAGCAATATGATATAACAGATTTGTTTTGGTCTTGCCATCAAAAAGATAATTAATAAAACAAATTCAGGCCTCTGTGGCCCTATTAATTGAAGGTACGTGTATTTTGTACGTTATCAACTTTATACTGAAATGAAATGAAAGTGCAAGAAAGGCAGTAAAAAAACTGGATCCTCAAGTCACAGGGTTGGCTTTATTATTATATATCCTTATATATAACACGTGCATCTATAGATATAGTGATTATTACCACCACGTAAGCTTATTTGGCTGTGTGCTACCGACAGGGTAGAATAGTACTTCCCCCTGTACCAGGTGTCGTAAGAAGCGACTGAGGTACCAGAACTGACAGATGGCGGTATATCCATTCGTAACGTTGCTAAAATACATAGGGCGGTGATGGGCAGCAGCATCCCGGCGCGAAGCTACGTTCTGCGATTGCCAACACACTTGCCCAGCGCAGCAATTATGGTCAAAATTCCCCCTTTCTTGGGGAGGCCTATGTCCAACAGTGGATTTTAATGGCTGATATGAGGATATCATACAGCTTACTTACCCTGACAAAAATATATTATAGTAGATTGACATTGGACATGTAGTAAGGATGAATGAAAGTAGAATGACTGCACAAAAATATAGAGCGGAAGAGAATGAAAGGGTTGGTATAGGACGACTGAGGCGAATATATCTTAATCAGGTTGAAGAGGTATTAAAGAAGGGTCAGGTCAGAAGTACCAAGAATGAACGAACATGTATAAAAGTACTAAGTAACTGCGAGTAAAGGAAGCAAGAGAAGTATGCCAGGATCTTGACAAGTGGAGATATTCTCCACCTATCTCTATGGGACACATGCGTGATATATGTATGTATGTATTTATTTACTTCACTCGTTGAATGTGTATAGTCATTCCATTAATTTTAATTCCGCGTCCAATGTTATTGTCATAGCTAAGTTATAACCATAATCATAAGACCCACCGCTATTCGATTGAGTCATATACGGACAACGCGTAAAGGGATAATTGAAAGCTCGCGTATCGCTGGACACGAATGCTTAAAAATGATGGTAATGCTTTTTGACGTTTTTATGAGATATCATATCTAGTTTCTACAGTACCTTGATTATACCGGAGGTAAGTAATTCCTACTAATTTAGGATATTAAGTAAATTATATTAGTTTATTGTTCAATTATTATCACCATATCCGCCGTAGAAAGTCATAGAAAGTTATAGAAAGGCCTCCTCAAGAAAGGGGTCTTTTGTCCAAAATTGCCGCGGGCAAGCGTGGCGGCAATCGCAGATCGTAGCTTTGTGATGGAGATGCTAGTATGTTTGTATTCGAACTGCGCTGTTTCGAATGGATGTACCACCATCTGTCGGTGCCGGTACCTTAGCCGCCTCTTACGACACCTGTTACAGAGGGTAGTACTACTCAACTCTGCCGGTACTCCACGGCAGAACTGAACAGTAGTCGTCAATTATTATTGCTATATAGAATTTTGTTTACTGTCTACATTTAATATATAAACCAATATAACAATAGAACGTGTTGGCTCAAGGAAAAAAATATCTTGAATTTAAACAATAATTAAGATAAATATATTTAATATTAAAAACTGATTTGTTGTAAATGACAATGAAAGAGATGATAACACCGCCAAATTAGAAAGTACGTAATAATATTCTAAAACCACATCCACAAAACATGACATACAATTTGACAACCTGCTAGTTCTGTGAATACCTACTTTAAGGTTGAAGTCGCACTTGCCTGATTTAATACCACTAAAGGGAACGATGACTCGTGTAGTGCCCTTATCGGAAAGTAACATTTACTAGTAACCTTGGAAACTACGAATAAGTCGAGCTCCTTGATTAATTACATTTTGAAATACATTACGCGATGTTTAGTTTTAGCATGCCATTTATATTTTGGCGGGAATTACATCAGATTTGTGTCTATCGTTTCTTTGTTTGCGTGTTAGACACTACACATGGCATGATATTAATTTATACAGAAATAAATCGTAACTATTAAGAGTAATTGAGCAAATTATTATAACCAAGTTCATAATATAAAATTTTATGCAAGCAAATGAGGTCATTCAAAATGGTGCCGTGAGGTACGGGCAGAGTAGACTAGCACCTCCTCTAGTAGCAGGTGTCTTAAGAGGCGACTAAGGTAGCAGAACCGACTGATGGCGGTATATCCATCCGAAATAGTGCAGTTCAAATGCACAGGGTGGAGATAGGCGGCAGCATTGCCGTCGCTCTGCGATTGCCAAAACGCTTGCACAGCGCGGTTTTGATGGGCAACATTCCTCCTTGGGGAGGCCGTGTCTGACGTAATACGGCTGTTTTGATGATGATAAGTATTCAAAATATTGTTTTTTTTATTGATGATTTCTGATGATTAAATAATGGTTTAAATGCTTGTATTTCAATCGGTTACAAAAAGAGATAATTTTTTAAAAAAAATATTTAAGTTTTTGTTTTATTTTCATCGATGCCTTGGCATGTGGTAACCCTGATCAGTGGCTCTCGCCAATCGCGATCATCGGTGCACCCTTGAACTTGACATCGATTAAAGATTACCGTCGATTCATTCAGAGAGCCACCTGTAATTATGCCTTTAAATAGAAAATGTCTTGTTATTATTTTTACCCTTTATTTTCAATAGTGTGTATATAGTCATAGTTGCTTCTTTCTTTTTGTGCCATTAGTAATTTTATTGTGTACTTTACTAAATGCTTTTTAAACTTTACTATAGACGTTTTGAATTTTATAAAATTTTGCGAGCATTGCCATTACTAAATAATGCTCGGAAATTTCTATACTTATCTCCAATTTGTTTATTAGTTATTGTTATTATACTGTCCATTTAAATAAATGCGTAAACGAAATATTCCTCATTTATTTAGATTTGAAATAAGCACTTCTGTATCGACAAAACAATATGATAGATAGGTATAATCTGATGTATCTTAGGTGAAAGATTAGGTTCGAAACACTATCTATCAGAAAAAAAACCCGCAAGAATAACTGATAGTGATACTGGTACCTCAGTACCCGATGAGTAGAATAGCACCTCCATTTGTACCGGATAACTCTTGTCGCAATGGGCGAACGAGGCAACGGAACCAATAGATGGTTACATATCCTTCCAAATCAACGTGGCTTAATTGCAACTGGGAGGGAATTGGCAGCAGCCTTCAGCAGAAATTGATCGTGTAGATTTTGGTTTAAATCGTCGCAAACAAACAAACCAAATATTTACTCTTGAAAATTTTAGTATAGATGTCATAATAAAAGTTATAAAGTATACATTCTGGAGGTGTATGGTAGTAACTTTTAACTTACGGTAAAAGTCTTTCGAAGTTATAAAAGTTATGGCTTCTATGGCCTCTAAAATGGTTAGCAAGCATTTCATGGGGCTTTATATTAAGCACTTGACTATCGTGTGCGCACACCGATTAGACTTAATCAAGGCGCTCTTCAATGTTCACGTAATGTCTTATGGACTGAGTGCTCTGAACAAAGAATTCTAGTTCACACCCTTACTCATTCGCATTATTAGCGTACCCCTTTATTTAACAAAGGACGATGTATAAAATGTTTACCATTATCTTAAGGCTTGATCTAGGATCGAGTGGACAACGTTGGGGAGGGGGGCAGCAGAAACTGCACGCGTACGCCGGCGAACGCGGTGTGTTGCTCTACGAAATAAATGTGTTTATTGTCGAGAGTTTGAGTGCCAGCGAGAGGGCGACAGGGGGAGGCATTTATTGAAGTTATGTTATCGGGAGGAACAATCCAGTGCAATTCTGCGGTCACTACACTACGGTCGACTCAAATAAAAAAAACGGATTTATATTTATCACCTGGTGATTATCGACCAATTTATGCAGATTATATTACTAAGAATTGTATGATGTTGGTAATAATTTTGTTATTGTACTGTTTAGACTCCTCATCCTCATCATATTAGCTATGAGAAGTCCAATGCTGGACATAGGCCTCCCTAAGAGGGGGGGAAGTGTGTCCATAATAGCCGCGCTGGGCAAGCGTGTTGGTAATCGCAGTGCTCAGCTTTCGCGGTGGGTTGCTGCCTATCCCCACCCTGTGCATTTGAGCTACACTGATTCGGATGGATATACCGCCATCTGTCAGTTTTGGTATCTTAGTCGCCTCTTACGACACCTGATACCGAGGGAGGTACTATTCTACTCTGCCGGCACCTCACAGCAAATCCTATTTAAATTAAATAAAAATTATAGTTCGGGAATTTAATAAACTTTAATCGGATCATCAGATATTTGGACATAATTCTTTTAGAAATCGGATTCGGATAGTCAGTTTGAGTAGCATTCGTGAAAAAGGCACATTTCAGTATTTTTTTTTAAATAAATTTTGAGTTTTATTTACAACCACCACTTACGCCGTTTTGATCTACCGCCGAATAATCATGCTTTATCTTGACCAGCGTTTTGATAAGCGTACATAAATAAAGATTTCGGCCTCAGCTTTAATAAATCGCCCCTATTAAATCCAAGTTCAGAAACCTCCCGTTCCCTAAGTTCACGAGCACAGGGTAACGACTCGAGCCAACGTCTTGGCCGATGCCACCGCCTCTGAGGAACAACCCCCATCCATATTTAATTAGGAGTTTGCGTGGAAACTTGAATGCCAATGAACTGGGTAAGACACGCTTAGCATATTGTGTTATTGGTTTGATATCAGATTGGTTGTAAATTCAAGGAGATTGGTGCTTTGGTTAAATGTTTTAAGTAATTAGTTTACGCTTCTAGCCAGGAAGTTTTCACTTGTGCGATTTTGCGTGTTGCTTATTACAACGAAATCTTTTTTTTTACGAAATTTACTTATGTTAAAA
>JACJUM010002819.1:2907712-2960923 GCA_020976665.1 Heortia vitessoides
TATATATATATATATATATATATATATATATATATATATAACAACTTAACTATTTGCATTGTAAAAAAAGAGTCAAATGGATTTTAAAAATATATCCATTCTTAATTTTTCGCTGGTAAAGACGGAAAACACTGCGATTATATATGGGAGTTTATTATGAGACATAAAATAATTTAATACCTCGTAAACATCCTAATACGAAACGAAATGTAACTAAAAATCTAATGATTTAAATTCCAAAAAACTCTCCATGCTTTATATTATCAGCTATTGGAAGTCCACTGTTAGACACATGCCCAAGATAGGGGGAATTATGCTCGTGATTGCTGCGCTGGGCAATAGCAGGGGGTAATATTTGCAACAAGGATGCTGCTGCCTATCCCCTCCCTCTGAATTTGAGCTACACTGTATCAGATGGATATACCGCCATCTGTCGGCTCTGGTACCTTAGTCACCCTTTACTACACCTGGTACAGGGGGAGGTATTATTATTCTACTATGCAGGTACCGCACGGTATTAAATGATTACCATTCGGTAGTGTTCTTATATGAACTTTAGTTTAGCAACCTGTCGATTATACAAGCTAACCCCTACTAATATTATAAATGTGAAAGTAACTCTGTCTGTCTGTCTGTTACGCTTTCCCGCTTAAACCTCTTAACCGATTTTGATGAAATTTGGCACAATCTTTAGATCCTGAGAAAGGACATAGCCTATTTTTAATTCTAAATAAGGCTTGTAAGGGGTCGAAAGGGGGGATGAAAAGTTGTATGGAAGTATCGCTATTTTGAGAGCTAGAAACTTGAAACTTATATATATATATATATATAATATATATATATATAAATAAGATATAAATAAACATGAAATTCATAGTTTATATATGTTATGCTAAAGAGGTATGGTACCCAAAAAAACTAATTCACGCGGATGAAGTCGCGGGCACAGCTAGTTGTATATAATTATGACGTACGACGTCAGTGCACACGCGTGAGAATAACTCGCGTTGCGGATTGCGGCGGAAGACGGCAACGGAAGGTATAAAAACCTTATTGTGATGGAACTGGAGCAGACAATAAGAAGTATGACTATGTACGTAAAATTAAATGTTTCCTGTACAGCAAACAGTATGTTTGTAAAACTATTTATCTATTATATTACTGACAAGTTGTATATGATTCTCATACATCTGCTCATGTATCATTTAAGGCTGCTGGATCTACCTAATTCTCCGCCTTTATCTTATTTTAAATAATAGAGAGAGAGCGACGGGAAGTCAGAAATCTGCCCTGGATAGGCAAATAAAAGAGAACTATATCACCGCGAAAGCTGCGCTCTGGGACTGCCAACACGCTTGCCCATCGCGGTAATTATGAGCAAAATTCCTCCATTTTTGAAGAGACCTATGCCCAGCAGTGGACTTTTAATAGCTAGTATGACGATGATAATATCGTCTTTATCATCGCAGTTTTAACAATGAACGATGGCGCTACCAATAAAATATAGATGTAATGTAATTTTAATAAATAATAATAATAATCATCATCAACATTACCGCCATTGGAAGTCCACTGCTGGACATAGGCTTCTCCAAAAAAGGAGGAATTTCGCTCATAATTACCGCGGTGGGCGAGCGTGTTGGCAATCGCAGACCCCGCCCTTTGAATTTGAGCTACACTGAATCGGATGGATATACCGCCATCTGTCGGTTCTGGTATCTCAGTCGCTTCTTGCGACACCTGGTACAGGGGGAGGTACTATTCTACTCGCCGGTACCCCCTCGCCAGATTAATAATAAAACACGGCCAGTAATTGAAAATACGCCAATACAGTTATTATTTCTTTTGTGTTGTTACTATTATTTTTAATATCTCTGATACCGCGTACAGCAGTTACTAATATAAATCAATAAAGTTAATTATACATTTATAAATAACATCACTAAGTACTTTAATGTGACCTTTAAAGGTTCTGACAAATATTCCCTTTCCCAGAAGGGCGATGACTAAGCAGGCATCAACATGATCGATCTAGTCCAATCATGACGAACATAGGTGCCCTATGAGTCCTAACCTGACTCCTAAGCCTAAACTGTCGCCGGCCACGCGAGATGGCTATCGGTTAAAACTCACCAGAACACTTGAATTATCGCAATTATAAATATTTTCTTTGATAACCAAGATTTAAGCTAACGTATTAAAATATTAACACTTGCAATTTTTTTCGAATAAGTAATTTAGATTTATTTTGCATAACTAACTAAGATAAATATTTTTACTTAGTGTAATGCGAGAAAGGGAAGCGAAAGATGTATGCCAAGATCATAGCAAGTGGATGTTCATATTTTCTGCAAAACCCGATGGGACACAGGTGTGATGTGTTTATGTATGTATTTCGTAATTTTCTTGTTTACGCTCGCGAATATGTAAAGGAAGCCCAATATTTATATATATAATTTTGGTAAAATTTAAAAGGCAGTGTTCAACTTCCGATGTCACATCTGCACTTCTGGATTGAAAGCGATGATTTAATCTGACGTTTTAAACAATACCATTTGGAATCGTATTCGACTTTTCAATATCACTAGTAGATAAAATATATCTACAGAGCACAATTAGTTGGTAATGAAGAATGAACTAATCAGTTTTAATAGTCAAAATGGCGAAGACATTAAAGTTTAATATTTAAGCTTACAGTATTGTTACATATAATAAAACATGAGCCTATCATCATCATCATTATATCAGCCATTGGAAGTCCACAGCTGGAGATAGGACTACCCAAGAATGGGTGAATGTGGCCCATAATTAACGCGCTGGGCAAGTGATTTGGCAATCGTAGAGCGTAGCAATTGCGACGGGAATGCTGTACATCCCCGCTCCGTACAATTGAGCTACACTGTTTCGGATGGATATATCGCCAACTGTCGCCAACTAGAGTCGCCTCTTACGACACTTGGTGAAAGAAGAGGTACTGTTTTACTCTGCCGGTACCCCACGGCTAGACATGAGTCTATGCAAGAATAAAATAAAAAATAAACTAAATATTTTGTTTGAAACTGCGTGTACATTTCAAGGTTATTGCGATCGAATAAAAACAGTCATTTGCCAATATTAGCGTGATATCATTAAGGGCTGTCAGCTGCCACGTACTCGCGTGTTCCACACGCATTTGCCGCGCTATTTAAAGAAAACAAAATCAAGCGACACAACGACTGTGTCAACTGTTTATTATTTGCATTTGAACCTTACTACCTTACTGTATCTGGGTATCAGGACAATTATGAGAAAAAGTATAAGCTAATTTTCAATGTTCCTTAATTATTTTCAGGTTATAAAACAGTATAAAATATGTCGCTCTTGTTCGTGCATTCAGTCAGAGGCATAAAATAAATTCCCACAACATCTGATACATTGCCCTAACTCCGTGGTAAGTCGCTTATAGCACTTGTGTTATGGACGTCAGAAAACAAAGGAATACCAAATATACTACTCAATTGCATATATTTAACAACCAGATACTGAACAAATACAAATATCATCATATAAATATTTGCTCTGGATGGGAATCTAATCCACGACCCTTGGCGCACAAGTTAGGATCACTACAATCTGCGCCATCGTGCCCGTTAAAATTGAGATATCAGAATCGACAGATGGCGGTATATCCAGTGCTCAGACTGCTGAGCTATGGACATACCGAATGACTCCTTAAATATTTCTAGCACTTTAGGATTTATTCTGAAAACGATATTATGTCACTGAAGGTATTGGGCCGTGTGGCTCCGAATGAGTAGAATAGTACTTTCCCCTGTACCAGGTGTCGTAAGAGGCGACTGAGTTATAGGAACTGACAGGTGGTGGTATGTCCACCAAAAAAATTTAGCTCAAATGTAACTAGGCGGAGATGGGCACCAGCATTCCTATCGTGAAGCTACGCACTGCGATTGCCACCATGCTTCCCCCGATCTTGGGGAGGCCTATGTCCAGTAATGGACGTCTTACGGCTGATACTATGCTATTAAAGAAGGTTGGTGAAGGAAGGTCCCTAACAGTCGAAAGAATACTGGCAAGTATGTAACAACCATTGAAGACAAACATTTCTAGCATTTTTTTTCTAGTAAATACCAATTTTAAACTGAAATGTAATGTAAAAAAGTATTTTTCAGTGTTAGTAAATAAAGGTTATCTAAGGAAAAGACTTGATCAGTTAAGAAGTGAACACTTTATAATCCCTCGTATTCAGGTCGTGTCCGGAGTCGAAGCTCATGTTTGTGTTTGCCCAGCTAGGTAATGGCTAATAGCCTTGGTAATTGTTCAAGTAACACGGCCCAGTACAGAAATCAAGGTTTTAAGGTCAATTTCAGGTTGGAGCGAGGCGGTGAGAATTAAACTTGTCTTAGTAGGATATTTGGTTGGGCGCTGGGTTTTGTGTATGTGCGATTTTTAACCGACTCGGACAATAGAGGAGGTTCTCAATTCGACTAGATGTTTCCTATTTTAATTTGAATGGATTTAATTCAATATCTCCTAGAATTGAAAAAAAAAATTGATATTTTTTCATTCAAACCTCGAGATAGTCCCTTTGCCGCCAAGTCAGAATCTGATGATAGGAAGTCGAGGCAATCCTTAATTTTTACAGGCATATATAATGTTAGTATTTTTTAATCATCATCATATTATCCATTGGAAATCCTCTCCAAGGCCCAAGAAAGGGGGAATTTTGCCCATAAATGCTGCCATCTGTCGGTTTCTGTATCTTAGTCGCCACTTACGACACCTCTTCTACTCTGCCGGTTCCTCACGGCTGATCACATACTATTCAAGTATTTGCCTCTATTCAGAAATTGTATTTTAAGTAAGTTTATTTGGCAATTACATTATAAAAATTATAATCAAACCATGGGAATGAGAAAAAGGCTGTCCTTCACCTTTTTCTCATTTCCATCCATACATGTTTGGATTACTGGCCTTGACTCAATAATTTGAAGAACAAATCTAGTATTAATGTTGCTTGGCTACTACTTTTGGTTGTAAAGTGATTGTATTCTTGTCGTGCGGTGTTCCATCCAGAGTTTTAGGTTGGAAGATTGCCGACGGATTATAATTATCGCTCTGTACATATCGCTGTGATGAAACGAAAATCTATAGGCTGTGGCAACGTTTACCTTCACCGCGATAGTAGCGTGCTGATTTCACTACAAAGAACAACACAAAGTCACTTCCCGCTGTCTGTCTGTCCTTAAGTATGATTAGATATTCAAAACAACGCAACGGTATTTTTTGCGGTTTTTTGAAATAGATAGAGTGATTTAAGAGGACAGTTTATATGTATAATACATCCATAATATAACATAGAAAACCATTGATAATAGAGTTTTCTAATGTAATGTCGTAAACAAATACACTTTTATGCGCTTACATTGCAAACGCTGATGCAAATGGCTCAACCCGGCGAATGAACTACAATATTGATCATTGATTAGACAACTTAAAAAGGTCTACTATAAAGTCCGCGATGGCGTTATAAATAAATATTTATTACCTACTGTAAATAAGTTTATGACTGATCATTTTTAATTAGTATGGTTGTTCGCAAATATTTTTTTTATTAATTAACATTAGTTAATAATATTTTTAATGCGAAAGTTTTTTGGTTGCTGAACGACATCAAAATGGCTGAATTGATCTGGATGCATTTTGACTAAGATATATAATTGCTCCGCATTCCTTTTGCATTATTTTTAGAATTCATAAGAAATACATTAATATACAAATAAAATTATTACCTACAAGCTTCTTTAAATTAAATCTTTTAAAAAATATATATAACGTATCTAAATTAAAAAAAAATATACATAGAAATATATATTGACCATAAGACTTGAACATGACACTCTGGTTAGTCTCATATATCACATATTTGGTCACACCGTCAAACATATTCATTAAAATTTTTGCGCTATCTGTCACAAGAAAGTCAAGCTAATAAGTTGATATTATAATATGCGATACCATATTGAATTATGCGTCTCAGAAACTCAGCGACAATATTTAAATTGTCTTAACAAGCTCCTGTCTCGATTTTATTGATGCAAATTATTTCGAAATCGAAAAAAATATATAACAAGAAAATGAAACGCAACGTCTCATTGAAAGCAATTGAAACTAATTAATTTTAAATAAGTGGCCGAATTTCAGACTCCGAGTCAACGCACCCAATTTCTTTGATATTCGTGACATCTGTGTCAGAATAATTTGGCTTGATATTTTAATAAATGGTTATGCATTGCAACATATTTGTTGGGACCAAAAATTTAGCGGGCTCCCAATAAAAAGCGGGTACGACCTCGTTCCGTTCACACCTAAATATATTTCACATAATCACCCATTTCAATTTTGGGCCTATGATATTAAAGTGACTATCTAGCTCGCAAAGATTTGTTTATATAAGTCTTAAATCTAACAGCGTAACGTCCACTTTTGTTTATTTTCAATTTTTATGGACAATAATGTGGCCGTATCATGTGACGGTTGTGTTTGGGCGCGCGTTGCCATGGAAACGGTATCGGCACATCTCGCGCTCGTGGAAATACCGCGGTTTCAGTCACTCGGTCGTTGATCCGATATTTATTTATAACTTACTCTGATCAAGTTATATATTTTTACGTGAAAGCTGTGTAGATTTCACGCTAACTTCCGATGGTTTTTACTTGACTCTATTAGGCTGTCATAAATGTTATTTATTAGCATGCAAACTTTTTAGCTTGTGTTATATGTTTTGTATATTTATTAATTATAACGCTATTTGATCACTGGCAGCGACTTGTTGGAAAAAAAAATCAAAAGGTTGTGTAGAAAAATATTCGCAATGTTTGGTCCTTAAACTATTCTGTAAGTATAATAATAAAATACATACTAGATTAAAGCTACATAAATTAAACTTGTGTTACAGATATCAGACAACAGATGAATTACAAATATAATACTTAAATATATAAATTGCTCATCCACACAGAATAATGTTATCTGCCATTAAGCTATTAAAGAAGTACAACAACAGACAGGAAGAAAAGAATTTCTATGATTATTTTTCTTCCTGAGTTGTATTTATATATCACTTATTCCATCTGATATTGCGAATATTTGCTAAATCACCCAATTTCTATAGGAGTTACCTCATCATCATATCTGTCGTAGAATGTCCACTGTAGGTCTCCCCAAGAAATACCACTTTTGCATGTAATTTCCGTGCTGAGCACGCGAAGTTGCAATCGCAGATATTGCATTGCGACATGGATGCTGCTGCCCATCCCCACATTGTATTTGAACTGCGCAGTTTTTGATGGATATAATGCAATCTAACGGTTCGTGTAACTAACTTGCCTCTTACCACACCTGGTACAGAGAGAAGTACTATTCTACTCCACCCCTACTCGACGGCGTCTTATTCTTTATTTGCGATAGTTTCTTCAGTACTTCGACAGCTGTCAATTTGACCACGATGGCGCCCTTTTTTGACAGATTTGACAGATTCCAAAACGAAACGTGAAAAAAACATTACAATCAATGTGCGGATATTAAAATAGTCCTGTACAATATAGCTGTTAAAATTTTAAACACAACTATTTGATAGACATAAGAAATAAGTTTTTAATAAAAATTTTAAGACAGCTTTATTGTACCGATTTAGTTTTTTTTATCTGTAACTAGCGACCCGCCCCGACTTCGCACAGGAGGATAAAAAATGGTAATTGTGGGTTATAACTAAGAGATAGACATATGCCTTAGCGGACTGTAGATACTGTAGTACATTATTTTGTCCATCTATCTCGTACAGTTAGCGGTTGCAATGTAAACGCAAAAAAATTGTTTATTTACGACATGCTAAATCTATCAGTGTTTTTCTACTATTATGAAGATTAATATGAAACCATCCTCTTGAATCACTCAACCTATTTAAAACACCACATCACAATTCGTTTGCGTAGCGTTTGTTTTAAAGAACAAGGCATGCAAAGGGACAAACAGATAGCGGGAAGTGATTTTGTTTTATACTATGTAGTAAAGTGGATTTATGTAAATATAGAAGGTTGGAGAAAATTTGAAAGGGAGTTGCGAAATGGATTTGAAATTCTTGGGTAGCAGGCGATAGAGCTGTCACCTTCATTCCAAAATGGTGGCTTGTCATCTTATACCTATTGCTGATCGGTAGCACAGACTTGTGATATTATAGAATATAACACATCAAAACTGTAATTATGTTTTTTATTGGTTTAATGAATAGATTTTTTATTTGGATTATTAGTCGTACTCACACAACGACACCAGTTGTGTTCTAACAAGTTTTAGACACATATATTACAGTGAAACCTAGTTACGTGGGACCTGTATGAATGAGAAACCGCCATTATCGAGAGGAGAGCTGCAAGGAGATCCCGCTTATTTTTTCTCTAAATTGCCTCTGCTAATATGACTTTTGGAACCTGGTTAAATGAGAATTTGAATTCTAAGACTTTTTCAATGTTTACCTCTGTAATTGAGACTCTGTAGCTCAATTAACTGTATAAGTGAGACAAATTAAGCAGGTTTGAACACGTTTTGACAAGTTTGTTAACATACATTTCGCATCGTCTTTTGCGTATGCTTTGTTAGGTAGTTTTTGATCTAAAACAAGCGAATAAAAATGTACAAATGTCCAAACGTAAATATAAAACGTTATCAGTATGTGAAAAATTAAATCTTCTATCAGATTATGATTGTGGAAATTGTGTATCGAAACTTACGTATTTTTATTAATATTTCCACCTTTGAAAATGGCATACGGCACATTTCGACCTCTGCAAGCGGGGGCCTCTGTAAATGAGACAAATATAATTTTTAACCAGTTTAATTAAAAAACTAGATTATTGGAAGCCCTCATTGTCTTGGTCCCTTGAGATCCCAATTAACACAAGGTTCCACTGTATATTCTTTTGTGATGTAATTACAAAAATCGGTTTTTTGTGTTTTTCTTAATTGTGCAGTACCGAGGTCCTTCTTTCCTGCCAAATTTCATGATTATATGCATGGATAGTTTTTGATTATTCCCTTTGAAAATTTAGGAACCCCCTGTTAAAAAATAAAGCATAAACGATCGTGTCCTTGATTTTATTTATTTATTGTTTTTAAATGGATCATCTACGATTAGTACATTTGTCAACATAATTGTTTAGAATTAAATATTTAGTCTTAATGTACAACTACTTATAGATAAAACTATTTATAGATGAAAACAGCACGCACAGAACAAGCAAAGATATTTATTTAAAATCGCAGATTAACATAAAAAAAAGCAATCGAGATACGCTCAAAAATCAAATAAATAAAACTTATAAAATTTTTGCATTGCGCTGATTTGGAAGTATATTTTTTACAGCTTCAGGGGGTTCGTCGATGCGGCAAAAATAAGAGAAGAAGCAAATATAAGATGTTAATTTCAACTTGATACCTCCATGTGTGTTGGACAAAGGGGTCTTGGCGTCTGCTAAATGTCTGACTGTCTGTCTGTCTGTCATGATCCTATAAGGATTCCCTTTGAGGAACAAATTGAATGATCTACTATTTGTAAGATAATTAATAAATTCACACAACATCTCATACATTACCTGACTCCGAGGTATGTCGCTTAAAACACTTGTGTTACGAACATCGAACAACAGAGGAATCACAAATATAATATTTAACTATTTTTAACACCCAGACAAAGGACAAACATGAATATCATTGAATAAATATTTGTCATAGTTGGGGATCGAACCCGACGACCCTTGGCGCACAAGATAGGATCACTACCATCTGCACCACCGGGCCTGTCCATAAACACTATCAGATCATTATACTTCCCTACATACCTACAATAACGTTTTTTCTATAAATTTCATCATCATACCAGCCTGTAAGTCCACTGCTGGACATAGGCCTCTCAAAAAAGGAGGTATTTTGCCCATAATTGCCGCGTTGGGCAAGCGTGTTGGCAATTGCAGAGCGCAGCTTTCGCTTTCAGGGATTCTGCTGCCCATCCCCGCTCTGTGCATTTGAGCTGCACTGTTCCTGATGGATATACCGACATCAGTCGGTTCTGGTACCTTAGTCGCCTTTTACGACACCTGGTGCAGTGGGAGGTACTATTCTACTATGCCGGTACCTCACGACAAAATACCGTTTATAAATGTATTCTGTTTTATATACAAAACGCGCGAGTGGGCAGTTGATATAACTAGTCTATTTTAAAATGAATGTCACCGACGCTCCCTTATCAAGATCGGTCTAGTCACTTTTAGAATAGCGCGCTATTCTTGTCTGGTGTGATTATTCCGAATGCTATTGTTGGTCTCACTCATTCCGTGAGTGCTGCGGTTCTCAAACTGTTAAGCGTAGTCCAGGTAAATATATCAGCTACAGAAATTCAATCGTTGGACATAGCCCTTCTTAAGAATGAGGGGATTTTTGAGGGAATACTGCTATTTATCATCTGTTTCGAATAAGGTTTATTTAATTACACCATGTCGACAAACAAGCGTACAGTCCGCCTTTAGACGCTTGTAATGCCTATATATAACTTGAAAATATTAGACATAATATCTTTATGCTGGGCTTATATAGATATTACTGTGTAATGTGACAACGTTACACAATAATTTCACTGCCTCTCCCAGCCATCAAACCGGATGGAACATTAAAATATCTTGGTGTGTTGTTTGGTTACATTTATTTTAAAAAAGGCTGTATACGCCTGTAAAGGCATATCTTTTGATACCTGAATTTCTACACATGAATATTAATATGTATAGATATTGTCAATGATGTATCTCTGTACCCGATACATACGCGTTCATTTCATAGTAGTGGAAAAAGAAACCTAACCCCTAACAAAATTATCTCAGATTTATTTATCGATAAAATAAAGTCGACGGTTTATTTCAAACGTTTTCTTTTTAAAGTAATTAAATACATATTTCTTTATTTAGAGAATTCGAGGTCAACATTAAAATTAAATAAATTTTAAGTTTAATCAATGACCCTAAAATCCTGTAAACAGTTCAAGGTAAAACTAATAATAATAGAACATTGAATATAATTGCCCACGTTTGTTTAGTCCTTTGTGTCCAGTTGGCGGAAAACTCAAAAATTACGCCACTATTTTCTTTTTAAACGTATGCTTGTATCATGTTAGTTTAAGGCCATCTATTATCAAAGTTCGACATTATTTACACGCCCTGCCTTTAGGCCACTTTCCGATCGCATTACCAGACATGGCATGTCTTTTTCATAAAGCGCAGTTGAATTGCTAATGGTTGATAAAAAAGTTGACAGATTTTCGGAAAATTTTAAACGGATATTTTAGATACACGAGTATAGCTTCTTGAATAAAAACTAGAGAAACCACCAGTTCATTTAATAAATTGGGTGGCGACTCTTTTTTTTGCGCGAAGCAACTTATTGTGGAAAATGTCTATTTAGAAAGCTTGCTAGAAATAATACCGGTCCGGATGTTTTATTCTGCCACTCAACGCTAGATGGCGCTATGCGATCTTTATTCTTTCTTTGACTTATATTTACACATTTACTATTCTATCCTTTAAGTTTGGATCTCTAGTTTACATTAAAATAATAAAGTCATGTTACGGAAACACATATGAAGAATCTAGTTTTCTATTAGTGAAAGAATTTTCCAAAAAAGGTTTTTTAGTGTATGAGCATATTTATAACAACCAACATACAAATCTATTTTCTTTGTTTTATTAGTAAAGGTTAGTTCATTGAATAATCAAAGATTGTAATAAAATAGAATATCAATTGCCTGCTACAAAGTAAGGATGGTAAAATAGTCATAGTAGGTAATTTATTTATACAATCACAAATCGATTTAATATATGGTCATTGATATGCAAAATACACAGAATGTTTGTTTTGCGATGTATTTTTTTACTTTTATCAATTTGCATTTACTTAATTTGTGTTTTTCAGTTACTTTCTTACATTAACAGTATTGGACGATTTGCCGTGCCCGTATTTCCAAACAATATTTGTATTTTTGAACGCTAAAGCGTTACCTACTACAAATACTTATACTTTCTAATGTTTTAAAAAACAGAAAGATACCTTTACTGATATCTTTTTCATTGATGTGCTTGTGATAAACGACAGAAATAATTCTAAGTATAACCAACACTTGTGTATCGGTTATTAATACTGATATTGGTCTGTTTAAGAGTTTCCTATTAGGATTTGAAATATGTGTGTATTTACGTGGTTCAAAAAACAAACGACTTGCTCAAATGATTCTTTATTTGCTTAATACAATAAAATATAATTATTTAAAACAGTTCAAGGAAACTATTTTGTTCTCACAATAAGAATACATCCGAGAGATGGCGTCAAATTTATATTAAGCCTCACGGTATATACAACTATGTAATGTTATTATTAATATTATAAATTTTAGAAAGTCGTAATATTTCAAAGAATATTTAAAACGATAAAAGTCATGAAAAAATTAATAAATTTTACACTGAGGTACGAAATTACTATTCCTACCTTCCATAACTAGAAGACTAGTTCAAATATTTAAATATTAAATCTTAAGTTAACTGCGTAGGTATGCTTGTTTTTAAACAGAATATATTCGAACTATGAATCGGGTTCACGTCATACTTTAGTAATAAAATAAGTAGTAGGAGAACAAAGCGATTGTTACAATGCTAAAATTAATTATTAATTAATAGTTATATACGTTTAAAACAGCCATTACAATAATGTCACTCTTCAACCCTATGCACTGTCGAACGTCACCATACAACCAAGAAAACAAGTGAATTAATTAATTTTTATTTAAATTGTGGCGACCCTAAAATTCATTTTGGTATCGTATCACTTGAAACCGCGTAGAAGGATGTTGGAAGTCGTAAGTGGGCGTTAGTTTGAAATGAAATAGGTCAAATATTAGAAATAGCGCAAAATCATTTAAACCGTGTCATATTACTTTAAAGATCAATTATAAAACAAAGAAATATTTACTTACATCTTTTTAAAACCTTTAAGCACATTTAAAAAAATAGAGACAGTGTTTAATGTTAAAATAATATAAAATGGCAGTTTCTGCCTACCTTTTTTGTCGCTATGTATTGTTCCGATTATATGTGGAAATATGTATTTAAATTGTATGGTACGTTCAGTGCAGCACACAGCTTCAACAATAAAAGTACATATGTTCACATGACTTACAACTAAATGAATTCGTCGTATAAATGCGAGGACTAAATGTTGGCAGTTTATTAGAATTTAATATTCGCCTAATCATTAAATAAACAATGGAACGTAATCTTACATTAATGAATCTTAGTCACCAATCAAATGCCAATTTCGAAGTACGACACATCATCAATATATCAGCCGTAGACGTCCACTGCTGGAGGAACACCTCTCCAAGTGATCTCTAATAGGACCTGTGTCCGGCGCGATCCTCCGGTTTTATTTAGATCGTCTGCACCTTTGTGGGTGGACGTCCTACGCTGCGCTTGCCGGTATGACAAAACGACACACTTTTGTGTAATTAAATATACGTTATGTAAAGACAGATAAAAACTTTAGTAAACTGTACGATAAATAACTAACTAGTGAATAACTGCAACATAAATTAAACCAAACACATTGTTGTTATATAACTTTTAAAGTTTAAAATACTATGTAGAAATAAACTTACTGACTAGTTTTTATAAATACATTGTTTCAACATGTACTAAGCAAAACTCACAAATAGTCAGTGCATCCAGAATGACGACTCTATTATCACTAAATAAGTGCTCGGTGTTATATTACCTGTTAGTCATTTTTTCTTTACAAATTATAAATAAACTTTGTAATAATGTTTAAAAGTTAGATTTATATAGATATCTCAACTGATATGTTTAAAAATGTCACAGTACAGGGTAGTATAGAATATAGTAATAATCAACGGAAAACATATTTAAGAGTGGGGACGTTGAACAATATTTATAATACTAACAAAAGATCCGATAGTCGAGTGCCTTTTGCGTACTCCACAAATAGCTAACATGTATTTGGTTCATCAGGTCTAGATTATAAATAGGTTTTAAATTATGACACTAACTAAATACGAGAGGATATCGGGAGAGATGGTAACTAAGCGGTCACTGGAAGCAGTTCGTTAGTTCTAGCTACTCTAAGAAGGAAGAGAAGGAGAACAAGGCGTGTTCGCACGGACCGACTGTAAATTATTCAGATCAGCTTTATCAGGGTTCATTGAATCGCTAATAAACGTTTAGGAGTCAATCAATAAATATATATATCGGCTTGTCGAGCAAAGTAACCGAAACGTCGAACAAAAAAAATGTAGAAAGTGAAATAAACTGCGTTTTAAGCCGTTACAAAAGTTGTTTTATTTTGAGTAGTGAAATATTAAGGAATAATGAATTATGTATTTTAAAATACATTGACACTATTTGTAAAAAAATAATGGAACGGATTATAATAAAAAAAACTGTCGGATAATTACATAATTAATGTAATGTAATTAAGAAGTCCTTTGAAAGTTATTAGCTTTCAAATAATTCCTCTACAGTCGGAGCGTACAATTCCTCTAAGTCAAAACACGATAAGTTTTGCTTGAGGGTTCGTTAAGCGTCGGAACAAAGGGTAAAGAGTTTATTTCACAGTGTCCGAACATTTGTATGAAATTAAGTGTACGTATGTAACAAGAGACGTGGGCTCTAATCTCATTCTCATAAATCTCATTCTAATCGGTTAGTTAAAAGCCTTTCGTTTTAGTTATACCTGAGATTATTGCAAACTGACACTGCGAAATAAACTATAATAGCGAAGAGAAGGGTCTGAAATGCGTTAATGGTATCCTCTGTAGGTGCCGCGAGTTAGTCTCGTGATGGGGACCGGCGGGGGTGGAGGGGGGAGCATGTCTATCTCTTCGACGATGGTCTTCGGATGTAGGGCGCTGATGTTGTTGTCGACGGTGTATGTCCTCGCTTTCGTTATCTGCGGCGGGCCGTCGTTCACCAGCCACTCTTCTTTCTCCTGAAGCTTCCTCCGTTTTTGTATTTGGCGGTCCCTCATGTGCTGCAGGTGGACCAAGTAGCTGTTCACTTGCTGCCGGGTAAGGCCAGTTTTTCCGGATCTGAGGAGGTTCGCGTTGTACTGGTAGGAGGCCTCAGGATTGCGCCGGTTCCATTGATAGCTGGAATTTAAATTTGAACTTGTTAGAGTCATTGATGTAATTGGAACTTGTTTGGAGATGTCATAAAAATATTTTATAAGTTAATAATATAAAGTCATTCTAGACATAAGTTCCTTTATGTATGGTACTGAAATGACTTTATTAAATTTTCATATATTTTACATATTTTATTCATTGGCGTATATTCAGTTTAAGTTTCATGGCCGTGCGTTGCCGCACTCTCATTTGGAGTCGATAGCCCAATATCCTGGGGTGGGTGGTAGACCATCATGGGCCGGGGACGGGACCCACTCGCCCCCCCCCTCTCTATATACACCTATGATCATTATAATAAGACAGTTTCAGCATTTAGGTTATGATAATAATAAGTAACCTGGATAGTTTTTCTATTAAAAATATGTGGTTTTTAAAAACAAAAATTATTAAATTAAGCCTATATTCTATTACTGTATCTTATTATTATGTTTGTATACATAAAAATATTGTCCTGCTTATACCTAGAGACAGTACGATAATAGTAAATTTTCGCTAAGCTGCGGGGTAAATGCGGTACAGCCTCTTTTGGCACAAATTTCCCGTTACTTAATACTCCAGTAATACCGCCTAATGAGGCAGTTAACCATATTTTACGTTCATTACAGTCTAGAATGTGGTTTTTATAAAGGCGGTTAATACTTAACCATCTGAAGTTCAAGTCGTTAGAATTGGTCTAAAAATTTATGGACAATTATTTTGATGTTATTGGGCAATAAAAGTTCGTTAATGTGTTTTGTTCGTAAGTAGATTTGTACAAGATTCGAATCGTTGCTCGCAAGCTAAAGATAATGGGAAAAGTTTTGATGTTAGACATATATAAATTCTGAAAATAATTTAATACCTTTGGTACAGTCTTCTTAAACTTTGGCCAGGATTATCTAACGAAGTGAGGTCCTTAAATATTTAAGCTTCTTTGAACGTCCTAAGCCCTTGCATTATGGAGTAGTTTTGTATCGTTTGATGGTCAGCAGTATGATACCAACTTCTGTGTTACTATTACTTTTAGAGTTTCAAAGGAAAAATAGTAATACCCTCGCTTTGTAAATATACTTAACAATCTCGAACAAAAAAGTAAGTGTAAATAGTTTTTTTATATATTACGCTTTAACACTAACGGTTTCTCACCACGATAGTGCCGGCAGTATAAGGTAGGTCTAATTTAAATGTTGAATGTCTCTTTCGATCTTGTTGGGTCATCAGGGTCATTTTTATAAATATAATAAAACTTAGTACTTCATATTTCTATATATTATTTTTGACGATTAAAAAATGCTTGTAATGGGCCTATTTAAATAATGAATCAATTTAAATTAGGGACATGGTAAATTCGCGATGGTTTAACAAAATCTACTCTAATATAAACTTTTCTGAATATGTTGAATTAAAAACTTACCCAGGGAACGGCTTCCTAAGTTTAGACTGGATCGGACGCGACCTCTTTCTAGGTCCTGAGGGCCTCAGACGATGTGCCTTAAGCGGGCGTCCCGAATTCGGCCGGAGTCTGAGCGGACTAGGTTGGAGGTCGTACGACTTCGGGTTGACGAGAGGGTTGACAGTGACATCATTGGCTTTCCGGTCGTTGACCTCGCGGCTCACGCTTGGCACTGTGATTTCGTTTGGCTTGCCCATATGCAGCCAGCGTCTACGGAGCTCTTTCACTGATGATTTTGGCACTTTGAGGAGTTTAGTCTGACAGATGTACTGTCTCGGTTCATAGCAGCTTGCAGCAGCCCATCTGGAATATGGAAATATTTATTTAAATTGCAGGTTTAGAAAGAAACATTAAAATAAGGTGAACATTGCTCTACTGATCTCAAATTATTTTTATTTGTCTAAGTTATCAGGAATATGCTTCGCTTGCTGCTAAGTGTCACCGCTGCTTATCTACGCTCGTAACATCACAGTGATATCACTAGCATGTTGCTAAACATTGACCTAATTCCTTGTTAAGTCGCTCAAAGCACTTGTGTTACAGACGCCAGACAATAGAGGAAACACAAATATACTACTTAAATACATATATTTAACACCCAGACACAGGACAAATACAAATATCAATATATGAACCCCTGGCGCAAAGGGGCCAAGGTATTAATCTTGACGGGCCCGATGGCGCACATTGTAGTGATTTTATCGTATGTGCCAAGGGTCGGGGGTTCGATCTTCACCCAGGACAAATATTATATGATGATTTTTATTCGCGTTCTATGTCTGGTTGTAAAAATATGCATTAAGTATTATATTTGTAAATCCTCTATTGTCTAATGTCCGGTCAATGAATGAGATGCCGAATTTACCTTTATAAAAAAAATCCGCAACCACGTAATCACAAACCACAGTTAGTTGTATCATAGAGAAAAAAAAGTAGCAGTTCTAAGTAACGGCTGGTCGACGTTTAAAAGCAGGAAGGTTGGCAGCTCCAGCTAATATTTGCTATCTTTAGTTCAGTTCCATGTAAATTCTGCTACTAAATATTAGCTTTGGTAATTGCGGATGTATATTAGTAATGTTTTTCTATTATATTTATTTATTGAAAACATAAAAAATGTCGCTCATTATAAAACAATAAAATGTCTACCGATACTTAACAGCCGTGAGGTACCGGCAAAGTAGAATAGTACCTCCAACTGCACCAGGTGTCGTAAGAGGCGACTAAGGGACCAGAACCGACAGATGGCGGTATATCCAACCGAAACAGTGCAGCTGAGTGCAGTGTGCACTATTTATATTTGTTGTCCGACGTTTTAGTACCGCGTTTCGTCGTACGTTTCGACGTTCGTTTTAAAACCGTTAAAATAGTAGTTTTATTATATTATTTTAATATATTTATTTTACTATAAATTTTTAAACGCAGAACTATCGAATATCGCTTTACAATTTTGTTTGATATCAGACCAACATAATCATGAACTGAGATCCATTAGAATTTTCTATGAAAAGCTGATATCTAGTAGAAGACAATGGTAAGTAGTATGGCTGTTCCATAAAGACAAAAGTGACCATCGCTATAATTTTAAATTCATTGTATTATCCATCTGTAAGGTCTTTTCTACCATTCAGTATTACTATTCATCTTTTTCATCAGCCGTTAGGGCCATAGTACACGGCGTTTTTTAAACGGGCCGACGACGCGTCGATGACGCGCGTATACGCGCTTCAAACGCAATTCGAACGCAACCAAGTAACCTAAGTACGTACCTTACGTACTAGTACCTAGTACGCAACAAGCAGCGTCCTCGGCGCCGAAAACGCGTCGTCGGCGCGTTTAAAATACGCCGTGTACTATGGGCCTTAGAAGTACACGGCTGAATAAACGAAACGGTGGCCAGAGGTACGTCACGGTTAATGTACTATCGAAATTGGAAAACAATTTTTTTTGGTTATTAACTAAAAAAAATTAAGGAATACTTTAATTTGTTTAACAATCTCGATGGTTTGGTAGAATTCATATCTTGTGCGACAGAAGTCGTCAATCCTCACCCGGGACGAGCAAATAAATTTTTAGTCAAACAATTATTAAAAATAATGGCAATTTTATATCAAAAGCCAAACACGTTTCACGATTAGCTATATAAATATCGAAATTTATGTATGTACAGTCGCGATACGGGACAGTAAATAACTTTTATGGCAAGATTTAGGGGCAGCGCGGTGATGGACGTTTATGGTGGCCATGGTTGTAGAAGTCAATGACTCTAACTAATAAACTGGTGGATTAGCAATTTATTAAATGTTCGCCAGCTTTAAGCAAGAACATGTTTTTTTTTCTACAAATATGCGTGACTAGCTTTTATTTTTTGAAGGTTGGGTGCATAAAGTTTCATGATGAAATCTGCCGACCCCTGTACATTTGGGTTGCACTGTTTCGGATTGATATACTACCGTCTATCGGTTCTGGTACCTTAGTCGCCTCTCACGACACCTTGGTTCAGAAGGTGGTTCTATTCTTAGCCGGTAACTCACGACTTACAGCCTATTTTTCACATATTTGATGACTCTCATTATCCCGTAAGGTCATCAGTGTATTGAGTATAATATAATCCAGTGCTTCCTATTTTAGAAATACGATTGTTTCTTTAAATAATGACAATTTGAAAGTGCATGTAATGGGTCATTTTGAATAAAGTATATATTAAACTTGAGTTACAATACTCTACGTATTGTGAAACATGGTTTTCTGTCTGCAACTTCAAGCTTTGTAAAATCACTATTTACATTAAGCAGTTTGACACTTAGATGCGTTAACACGAATCCATTAAAATGAATCATGACGAATACAACCCACCAAAAAGTTGTTAAGACTATAAATTCACTGATGTATTACTGCGAATTCCAAACTGTGACTACCTAGTGTAATAAAACAATTAAATTAAAGCAAATAAACAACAAGACGTAAAACTACGCGGTACGTGGATTCGTAATATTGGCGTTCACCATGATAGATTCATTTAATGATGTTGAGTATTTTTAAGATTAATGTTACAAAAGTCCTCGTCAAGGAATTAATTTGTTTTAAACATATTAAAATTTATAAAAACCATCGGTCCTGACATATGGCGGTATACGCATCCGACGCACAGCTACGCACAGATACGCACAGCTCAAATACTTCATAAAGGGGCTCTACGCTTGGCACCTCGCCTGTCCAGCACATCCAAAGTAAAGGGATTAAATTCCAGACAAGGTATATATAAAAATGAATTCCTATTTTCCGTGGTCATGTCATCACGCGTAAACGGCTGCACTGATTTCTATGGCTGGTGTGATTACGTTGGCGATTATATATATATATGTAAATAGCAAGCAAGAAGTGAGCAAGCAGTGAGGTACCGGTAGAGTAGAATGGTACCTCCTTCTGTAGCAGGGGTCGTAAAAGGCGACTAAGGTACCAAAACCGACAGATGGCGGTATAACCATTCGAGGCAGAGTAGATCAAATGCACAGGATAATAACAGCGGAGCATAAATGACGCTAGATTTGTTTTACAACATTACGCGGGTGAAACCGCGTGGAGCTGCTAGTACAATACATCGGTAGACTGGTGTGATAGTCGGTTTCGTTTCGTTGGGGAGCCAGAACAGTACTATTGTTCCGTGCGGATCACGACGGATCGTAAAATTTTATATCGTTTCGCGGTATCGATTGGAGTTTAGCTATAATCATTTCGGGAAACCGCCGTTATTTTGGTCCTAAGGCACAAGCTCAGGCGGCACTATTATTAATAATAATAATAATCATCACATTTCAGCCATTAGAAGTCCACTGCTGGACAGGCTATCCCAAGAAAGGTGGGATAATTGAAATGCTGTACAAGCGTGATGGTAATCGCAGAGCGCAGCTTTCACGACGGAATGCTGCTGCCTATCCCCACCCTTTGCATTTGAGCTACACTGTCTCGGGTGGATTTACCGCCATCTGTCGGTGCTAGCATCATAGTCGCTCCTCCTCCAACACGCTTGCCCATGGTATGGGTAAAATTCCCCCTTTCCAGCAGTGGGCTTCCAATGGCTGATCTGATGATGATGTAGACAAAAAGATGCTCGTATATACGTACAAAATAATTTAATGAATAGTTATAACTATATAAAATGGATTATTATATGAAAGCGATAAACTCCGATACGGTTTGATTGATAACCATAACAAACACATATGATATTTTATTGAGGAAGGTTTTTATACTTTTTGCCGTATTTAAGTCGTAGGGTTGGCTACGCGGTAGACGTGTGATACTCAGATGGAGACATGTGATACATAGTGATAATAAGAGCGTCTATAGGCTGCGGTGACGCTTGATATCACGCTAACCGTATGCTTGTCCGTATGCTTGTCTAACAAAGTCGCTTTCTCTGTCCCTATATCCCTGTATGTATGCTTTAAATTACGCAACGGATCTTGATGCGGTTTTTTTAATAGATAGAATAATTGAAGAGGAAGGTTTATATGTATAATAATATCCATTAAATAGTAGAGAAATACTGTCATTTTAAATAATTATTTTTTTCCGCTTACATTGCAAACGCAGGCTGAACCCTATGAGATTTTTAAAAATAATGTACTGAGTATTGTACACATAATAAAATAGTAATCATATGAAAAAATAATGCACAGAACTCTGCGATGATATATGTCTCTCTCTAATGGATATTTCACAATTACATTTTTTTGTCATTAACTTTTTACTATAAATAATAGCTGATTTTCAAAACGTTTTTATCAATACAGTATTAATATTTATCCAATTACATACCTTAAATATGTTGTTGATTTATAATATATTAATATTAAATTCAATAGATCTATATTGCTTTTTAAAGCTAGATTTAAATGACTATTTTCGAAGATATTATAAATTTAAAAATTGTATACCCATGTGAAGCTTGGGCGGGTAGTCAGTCACATAAAAAGGTTAAATATCAAATTAATTTCAAGTTCAAAAGATTTTCTTTTCTTTTAGCAATTATCTCTTATAACTTATCTCTTGTGCCAGACCGCATGTTAAACACACTGGTCACGGAATGAAGTTTTATATTGAATCCTACAGTTTGGGGTTTGCAAAGAATGGCGTGTCATTTTGCGCCTCCGACCCCCACAAATCCCCCTAACTTACAATTTGTCACGGACCAAATAGAAATTCAATTATAGTGTACGAACCTCGCATTCGGTATTACTAAGCAACGCATATTTCTAACAATAGCCAATGTGTCACTTTATTTAATACAAGCGCCCCTCCGCGGTTTCGCTCATGTAATCCCCTTCCCGTGACAATCTGGGGATACAATATGCACCTATGTCTCTTGCTATGGCGCAGATGGTAGTAATCCTGCCTTGAGCGCCAAAGGTCAAAGTTGGAGATATAAACTATAGGTTTAGGTTTTGAAAATAATCATTCCGGGCAACTAACTTAAGACGAGTTTTTTTTATTAATAAAGCAGATATATCTCACCGGTATTTCAGCCTCGCCTCCATGGCAATGCAGTGCCACTGCAGTTCTTCAGGAGATTTCTTCTCCATTTTGGAGAAAGACTGGTAGTGCATTCGACGAAGCTCGCCACCCCACTTCCACGCTTTTGAGCTGTAATCGTAGATGCCACCGATCCACCGGCTGGCGTTTCCTGTGGAAGAATAATAGACTATAAATACACACACACACTCATGTGAATTCTCTCAGAGAAATGCTATTGATCCTGATTTACTCATTAAGATGTATTTTGTGTAAATCAAAACAATAAATTACGTAGGAAGAGCGAGGCATTCCCCAGACAAGTGTTTTTTTGACTACTTTTTGGGAAGCCCCGGCAATTAAATATATAAAAGATTTACGTCAAAATATATTTTTTTCTATTTAATTTTTGTACGCATATCGAATCCGAGTGGTACGATGTATAAACTCAGTTTCGGCCAGTAAATCGAATCTTCGGAACATTCTCCGTGATATAGGCGGTAAAATACACAGTAAGATGTCGAATCTCTGTGTATTTTATTTAACTAACATATAATGACAGATCTCCTGTCAAATTCCCGAGAAAGCCCTAAGTAAACCAGAAGCACATACCATAACAATACCGTCGGAGGACTCAAGAAAACGGACCTCTTTTTGAAATTTATACACAAAACTTTAAAAATATAGCCGAGACATGACCATTTGGGCTTTTGGGGCCAGATAGGAATATCCAAAACTGGGAATGTCCTACCCTAAAATCAGATCACCTAGATGCAATACAGAGTTAATCACTTTTCTCAGCTTAACCTCTCCAAAGGAATATTCAAAACTGTGACTGTACTATCCTAAAATCCGATCACCTAGATGATATAATATTTGGCCAACAAAAGTCGATTCTAACCTGCGTTGGGTTTGTTGAGGTAGTTTCGTAAATTTCTGTCTTCCCAGCGAGCTGGCACAGACAGACTGCTCTCCCGGTCCTGAAACAAGTAAAAATTTACTATATTTATTTCTTGTTCTGAAAACAAATATTTTAAAACATAAATACAATACTTAATACAACAATTTTGATGTATTTTATTCTGACGCATGACTTCTTGACGGGCCCGATGGCGCAGACGGTAGTGATCCTGTCTTGTGCACCAGGGATCGTGGGTTCGATTCCCACCCAGAGCAAATATTTATATGATGATATTTGTGTTTGCTCTGTGTATGGGTGTAAAATATATGTATTTAAGTAGTATATTTGTGATTCCTCTGTTGTCTGGCGTCCGTAACACAAGTGCTTTAAGCGACTTACCACGGAGTCAGGTCAATGTATGAGAAGTTGTGGGAATTTATTATTATTATTATTACTAATGGCCTGCTTTGCAATAATGCAATGACGATAATAAAATGGTTATTGTTGGTTATCAATGGTTACCCCTAAAAGATATACATAATATCGCAGAGTTTTTTGTAGAACTTTTTAAGGTATACAATAGGTCCTGTAGAACATTATTTTGATCTATCTTGTTGAGTTTAGCCAGCGTTATCAATGTAAGCCTAAGCATGCAAGCAAGCAGCATTAAGGAAGGATTTAAATTCACCCCCTAAAAGGGTAAAATGAGGGTTCAAAGTAAATATCTGAAATTTTGTAGAAAGGTTCTACTGAACTATAAACTCAGATCAAACCGCGGGGCGCAGTTAGTATAGCAAATAATAATATATCATTTGATTCTCGTAAAGTTGTATTCCACCGCGACCTATAGATGCTCGTATCACCACTGGCGCGTTTGCCAACCGTTCACTTAAATATATTATAACACATTACCCAGTAATTTCACATTTCTACCTTCAAACTTGAAATACAACAATGCGAATGCTGCCGTTTGGCGATAGAAATAGGTACTAATGCATGGCAGCTACGAATGCAGTTTGTGTCAGGTTTGGGCCTCTAGTTTTTATTTCTAATTATCCATTATTTTATTATCTTGGCATAACTATTATAAGCTACATGTTTTGAGAAAAAGTCATAAATAAGACTGTGTGTAACATTAGCCTTGAGATGACAAAATTGTGTTTGATCTAAGTGAGTGATGCCCTGATGTGACCTACATTCCTAACGCGACCTCTTTTTTGTGTTGCTTCTGTAATAGATCGTTTTATGTATATAATCGTTCGTCGGTATTTAATTATCACTAGTATACACACACACAGGGGGACCTATTATTTTATTTATTATTTTATTTATTGAATACACTTTAAACTTAAACTTAAACATTTTAAATATTTCTATAATTCTTAAGCTCGCTTACCAATAATTGCAAAACAAAAATAAAACTACATTTGCAAAATTGTTACAACTATAGATTTCCACAACCAAGTCCAGTGGTAACCATTTATAATCGTTTTTATTGTTTGTTTTTCAATAAAGTTTATCATAATTTATCATACTTTTCTGCTCTGTCGTGAGGTAATGGCAGAGCAGAAAAATACCTCCCATATACTAAGTGTTGTAAGAGGCGACTAAAGGCGACCTGGAATAATGAAAGAATAAGAGACAAATCTTTGATAGCTGACTCGATCCGGGATCAGAACCTGTAGATTTCTAATCTGTGCCATTAAAAGCTGGGTTTTAAAGTTAGTACTAACGGTGTGAAATTATCCCGCCATTATCGCACTTCCACGGGCTTAACAGAATTTACGTCGATAGTAATTAGCTTAGTTGTTACCAGAATATTCCTAGATCCCTTTCCCGGTTTTATGGTGAAATTTTAGCACCAGATCGTAACATCTGATATTTCATAAAATTCTAACACGTGTTGTAAGTGATAATTATATAAGTTTAATGCTTAATAGGTAGTATTGTTATTGGCACCCATAACAATATTCACACTTCCTATTAATCCAAGGTGCAATATTTAATTATTGTGAGTTATGGTGCAGTTAAATCACAATAATAATATCTAACAGTAATAAACAATTAAATTCTACTGAGTTTAATTGTTTTATATCTATATATAGAATCGTAACATAAATCTAACAAATCGTTGTTTTAAAAAGGAGTGAAATAATCCATATAATTTTATAATGAACTCATTCTGTAACTATTCATTCACGTTGTTCGAGAATAATTAAAAATAAAAGTATAGGCTACTTTTATCATTCCTTATAATGTAAGATATGCGAGGGAAAAATTTAAGCAAAAATTAGTCTAGCCATTTCGAATAAAATATAAAAAGCTTATTCTGTTATAATATATATATATATATATATATATAAGTACCGTTTTCGTTTATATTCTAAAATGTTTTTATATTGAAAATACAATTCAATTTTATTTATATCAATAGACGAATGTTGCTTTCTTAAATTTCGTTCCTGTCTACATTTCAAACACAACACGAAGATTAGCAGATTTGCTAATGACATTTGGCAGGCGTTTGGGGCTTTTTAATCTTCACAAAATGAATTTACAAAATTATGGTATTACTCTTTTGTGTAAGCCTCCTCTTAAGATTTATTAAAATTTATTAAGTCGTTTTTTTGTGAGAGTAACGATCCCCCGAATTTTATAAAAGCGAATGATTGTTACTGCATTTCAAAGTGTAAAAGATTATCCTTGATGCAAAATAGCTGCGTCCATTTATTAGTGGGTTAGAATAGTTTATTATTTTATTTTAGTTCGTACCATGAGCCATTTGCAATAAATCACTAGGAAGGGCATACAAAACGACCAGCTCGAAGCTGTAACAGTGTATACTCGATATTGAGCAAGCCTCCATTCATCATTAGTTCAGATTCGATCAATGCGATGAAGTCAGCGGCCAACCCGTTATTGCCAATTGTCCCACTTAGCCAAGTGTTAATATTTGCTGTTTGTAAAGAACCGCTTCATTGTATTCGCGACACTAACATTATAGAGAATAATTCATTAATAGTCGGCTGAGTGTATTCTGAAAAAGCGTTTGGTTTTTGAGTGTCTACAGGACAACCAGCACATAAGCATAATGTATTTGACGGTAATATAAAAATCAAGATGCTGTAGAGAAAAGCCGTGGGGTACCGGCGGAGTAAAATAGTACCTCTCTCTGTATCAAATGTCGTAAGAGGCTACTAAAGTACCGCAACCTGTAGATTGCGGTATATCCATCCTAAAAAGATGGGCAGCAGAATCTTTGTCGCAGAGCTGCGTTCTGCGATTGCCACCAAGGCTGCCCAGCGCGGCAATTTTGGGCAAAAAATCTCCTATATTCAGGATTATTAATTTGTCAACGCCTGACATTAATGTATATATATAACATTTATGCGCAGATCACGCACTACCGAAATATTTGTTTCATTCATGCAGCAGATCCCTAAAGAAATCTATTAATCATGACAATACTAATTAGGATACTGGAATATTCTTATTGAATTATTAAAATGATGAAAGTCTACTACTTCAAAGTGGGTTTATACGATCGCTCTTATTGTGGGGTACCGGCAGTGAAGAATAGTAGGTACCCCTTTAAACCACGTATCGTAAAGGAGACTGAGGTACCGGAACCGACAGATAGCGGTATGTCCATTCTATACAGTCGCTCAGCTACGTTTTGCGATTGCCTTCACGCTTGCATCCTCGTCCTTAGGGAGGCGTATATTTAACAGTAGACCTCCAACGGCTGATATGATGATCGCGTTTGAGGGAGTCGGTTATGAATTATCATCTTCATCATATCAGCCATAAGATGTCCACTGCTGGACATAGACCTCACCAAGTAATTGCCAATAGGACCGGTTGTATGCGTAGATATGTGACCTGTGTCCAGCGCATTCCTTTTAATAATAAAAAAGTGAAATACAAACTGCAAGAAATCGTTCTTTGCGGCTGTCCATTGTACTTTATAATTACTGTTTTATTTTCATATATTTTTATGTTTGGAGAACAATAAAGTATTTATTATTGTAAAAGCGTGATAAAAGTTAGTCTAGTAGACCTTAATATCCATTTATGATATTTAAAAGCCTTTTCATAAATGCAAATCAGGAAACCATATTTCGAGAACCGTTTGATAAATAATTTCTACGGAAATTGGTTGGGAAGGCGTTATTTTAAATTGGCATCGTCGGTTGTATGGCGGTTATTAAAATCATTTGGGTTATAACCATAAGGAAACCTGCTTATCGGTATACGTGCATTCCGTGTCTTGTATTTGTGTTTTGCCGTTTACGATTACAGTTTTAAGTCAAACAAATAATCTAAACATAACAATAAAATTAAAATTTCCGAAAAAGTGCTTTTTGCTAAATGTATATAAAAGTATGCAGTAGTTATATAAAATATATATTCTGGCTTTATTATTAATGGGATTTTCACTGGCAGATAACTGATGTTTTAAGTAGTAACTTAGGTTACTTTTACTATGCCTTAATTACTACGTTGGGACTGCGTGGTAGCAATCGCAGGTACCCATCCCCGGTCTTTTGTTTATATTAAACTAAGTCGACAAAACAAGTATATGGTCCGCGTGATAAGCGTCATAGCAGCCTATAGACGCTTATGTTATCACAAAGATATCACTAGCGCATTGCCAATTGTGTCTTGAAGATATTATGTCACATTACGCAGTAATTTTACCCTTCCTTTTAAGCCGGAATTGCGAACATTGCTGTTTGGCGGTAGAAATAGGCAAGTGTGAGGTACCAATGCAGAAGACCTTTGTATGGTCTACCTCTAATATATATGAACTACGCCACTTTGGATGGATTACTGGTCATCTGCCTGTAATAAATTCGCTACACATAATCGGTTAATAAAACACTTTAAATCTTTCCATTCTATGAAAATTGTTTTGGTTCCGACGCCATGCTGTACTCTTTCCTTGATGCTCAATTTAAGCCCGTCAATTATGCTTTAGATGTATGATTACCGTCATTGTCGCAAAGAGCACATCGACGTGACGCAGTAACACATCAATGTACTGCAAAACATTTCAATTACCGATTCTCCGAATACTGCAATGTTAACATAGCTAATACGTCCGTAGGAGTTGTATACAATTTACAAACGTGCTGTATAGGATCCGTCAATCAGCTATCTGACGCAATTTGAAACTAAATGAATGCTTCTTTGCATAGTATAAAATAAAATCGCTTCCGCTGTCTGTTCGCTTAGATGTTTTGAACTACTCAACTTTGTAACGTAATGTAGTTATCAGCGATAGATATAGTGATGTAAGAGGATTAATTGTGTGTATAATTTATACATATAATGGTATAAAAAGTAAATATTTAGATGAACTTAAATCAAAGTTGAATAAAAAGTAAAATGGTAATGCCGAAAAATTCTAATATTTTATGATGTCGTATTATTGTGCATTTTAATTGCAAACGCTAGATCAAACCTTATGTATCATATAATGTAATGGAATTATCACAATTATATATAGGTAAAAGTTTGTGAGTATGTTATTTTGTCACTCTTTCAGAAAGAGTGACAAAATATTAAACAATAATATAGCTTATATATCAAAGTAACATATAGGCTATAATTTATAAAGATTTGTCCAAATTATAACGAAGAGTGTTGTTTGCCCCTCTACCGCCTGCCGAGTTTCATCCGTAAATCTGCGTAACGTCGTGTTGGGTTTGAGACAACAGGTATTAAAGTTTTTCTACATCTACGTTACAAATAAAATTAAAGTGTCAATATCAATATAACAGATTTTATATATAGGCGTATTCTCTTTAGTATAATATACTTTTCTAATTTGACCATGTGAGAAACACTTAGTGCGTCTCTGTTTTTTAAATAAGGTCTATTTTATCACATCTCATACATTGGCCTGACTCCATGGTAAGTCGCTTAAAGCACGGACGGATGTTACGGACACCATACAATAGAGGAATTATAAATAGAATACTTAAATACATATTTTTAACACCCAGACACAAAACAAAGACAAATATCATCATATAAATATTTGTTCTGGGTGGGATTGACCCACGACCCATGCCGTACAAGGCAGGATCACTACCATCCGCACTAACGGGCCTGTCACGATATTAGTGTGTGTACCGAATTTCTGTGTGTCACAGAGTATAAAATATGTGAAGTATTACGCATAACTCGGCCGCGTTTCCATTAATAAATGCGTGGGCTGTAGTTAGTGTAAAGATTACGAAAGGGCACGTGTCGGATCATTGACGGTGACGATAAATCTTTTATATTGTTACAGGTTCAGTGAAACGAGTTGAGATAGAGGTCGTGTTCTAAATACTATATTCAGTTATATATGCCAATATTTATTATTGTCTGCGGTGTACCCGTTATTAGCGAATTTCAGGCATAAAATAGCTTTGATAATTTTATGAATAATTATATATATATATATAACTTTTCATAAGTAAAATATTTTTTAAATCAGTCCAGTAACTTTTGAATTTATTCGTTGCGAAATTCGCACAGAAGTTATCTGCATTGGTACCGCCAAATCGCATCGCATTGTTATATTCTGGTTTGAAGGGTGAGCCAGTGAAATTACTGGGTGATGTGACATACATCTTCAAGTCACAAGGTGGGCAACGCGCGCGTGATACTCTTGTGAAATTACCGAGTGTCTGTGGGTTGCGGTGGCGCTTATTATCTCGCGATCTGTAAGATTGTTTGTATAAAAATAAATATTGCCGTGAGGTACCGGCGGAGTAGAATAGTACCTCCCCCTGTACCGGGTGTCGTAAGATGTACTAAGGTACTGGAACCAACAGATGGCGGTATATCCATCCAAAACAGTGCAGCTCAAATGCACAGGGAGGGGATGGGCAGTAGCATCCCTGCTCTGCGATTGCGAACACGCTTGCCCATTGCGGCAATTACGGGCAAAAAGCCGCCCGTCTTATAGAGGTATATGTCCAGCAGTGGACTTTCTATAGATGGTATGATGATGTCGATGATGATATATTCGATCGTTTCCTAATTTTGAAAGAAAATTTTAATTGAACGTTCATCAAACGGTAAATATCTATAATTATTTCATATTTAATATGACGCATAAAATCTTTATTTATTCCGACCCTTGCTTATCATATCGACAGCAAATCGTTAATGGCTCATTAGTTATAGTGATTATATTCATAGTTTGTGTGAACATCTGTCTGTTTGTCTATCCACTAAGTGCTTATAGATTTGTAATAAAAAAATGGTAATAAACATTTCTCAAATACAATCAACGTGTCAATTTAAAGATCAATTATATTAGTTTTGTGCAAACCTAATCTAAGCTTAGCGTTTGAGATTTTGAGGAGACATTAATAAGTGAGTATTATTCTAGAAGAATATTTATAAAACAATAAGTCAAAAATCAACATCAAATAAATAATTAATGATAACAGTTCCGATAGCGCAAGTAGTCGTCAGTTCGATCCGTACCCAGAGCAAACATTTATACGATGAATATTTGTATTTGTTTTGTGTCTGGGTGTTGTTTATATTTTTCTAAGTATTACATAGCATTATATTTGTAATTCCCCTGTGGTCTGACAACCGTAATACACGTGCTGAAATTAAGAACTTATCATAATCAAAAACAATATTGTAATGTATAATATAAATCAGTAGATGAAAGTTATATCTATAAAATACATATACCTAGAATATATAATAAAAGATATTTAATACAAGGCGCTTTGAGACTATCGCTTATTTTACAACGGCATGTCAGGGCCATTGTGAGACATTTCAACGCATATTTAAGAACCTTTGTAAACCAACACGCACAATATATAAATAAAATGTATACGCGTATAAAATGTATACGCTATTGTAAGAATATCAAACGGCTGGGAAGGATAGACGAGGTGAATGCAAACATAAGGTCAACTCATTTAACGGTCCTGACATATATATAAATATTCCCTTTTTTGCTACTGTGGTCATCAGTTACAAATGCGACATAAAACCCTAGTCCTCGCACTCGCCGGCGAGTGCGTTCAATTTATGTCGTCGTAGCGCATTCTGGCCACACTAGTGCGGTCGTACGCAAACTATCTACAATATCATCATCATCATCACAGCCCCTGCAAGACGTCATTGTTGGACACTAGCCTCCCCAAAAAGGGGGAATTTGCCCATAATGGCCGCGCTGGGCGGGCGTGGTGGCAATCGCAGAGGATAGCTTTGCGACGGGAATGCCACTGCTCATTGCCGTCCTATTGCATTTGATACCTCAGTCGTCTCTGATGACGCATGGTGCCGGTGCAGGTTCCATACAGCATAACTAACTTCTATGATATAAATTTAGTTCCAACCATATTGCAATTTACAAACTTCTCTTCTTCAGTTTGTAAATTATATATGAGTAATCTATATATGAATAAACACACACTACACACATATGCATAACTACATATATACACAAACATAAATGTACATATATAATGCTTATGTAAGACCTTGAGAGATTGCCGTGAGTCTCGTTAAAATATCATGATCTCCGAGGAAGATCAAGTCGTGCTTGGGTATAGGATCAGCCTGACCTGTTTCCTCGATGGTGCTATATCTGATATCAGTGTAATCGAAGAATAGGTACGTCAGAACCGACAAATGGCGGTATATTCGTCCGAAGCGGTATAACTCAAATCCAAAAGGGGGGGCAATGGGTCACCGCTTGCCCTCCCTGCAATTGCAATTTGCCTGGCAATTAAGGGCAAATTCCCCCTTTCTTGAAGCGGCCTTCATCAATCTGAATGATGAGGATGAAGTACGTCTAAGAAATATTGAGGCAACAAAGGTGATCTACATTCTGTAGCTAGCCTTTTTGAGGTGTGAAGGTGCACTGTGCGTCTATTGTAGATTCGTAAACTCGTAGACTCTAGTTCTGGCGGAATGTTGAAACGCGGCTAACGAACATATGTAGCGATTCTAGCGTGATGTTAAATTTTGCACTATGATAGTTACACAGTATCGCAAAATACATTGCAAATGTGTCGTTGCTTATAACTGGAAAAGATTGAAAATTGTTCAACATTATTTTTATTTAAATTAACTGTAAGGTTTCCTATAATCGGACCACCAGCTTTCACCGTACGGGTAAATACCAGAGGGAAATTGCAAAGGTCTAAAGGGCATATTGTTAGCAATGTCAACATTCATTCGGCATTGGGTGTTAGAGATGACCTCAATGTCAGCACTAAGATCTAACAAGCGCATCCGAATGCAAAGAAAAACATTATTTCCACACAATAGATATAAATAATGCAACAACATAAGTTATTTTACGTAATAAGCTTTTCAACAGTAAATCAAAATATATAGGTATTTGTACTGAAAATTAATTAGAATAATCAAGAATTATGATTAATTTTTTGGAAATGCCTTAAAAAATTAAATTATGTTAAGAAAACATGTTTAATTTTAAAATATGTCAAGAAGCTGACAAACATTAAATAAAAAACCAGATTTCCGATTCAATATTCTATAGACTTTTGCGTCGCTTTAACTTGAACCTACCTATTACCTAAGGATACAGTAAGTACTGAGGATATAGTCCGCTTGGCAACAGAAATAGAGGAGAGTGCGGTTCTGGCAGAGTGGAATAGTACCTCTCCCTATACTAGGTGTACTGAAACCAACATATGGCGGTAAATACTCCCGAAATGGTGTAGTTAAATGCAATGAAGCGGAGATAGGCAGCAGCCCTTGCCTAGTGCAGCAATTATAGGTAAATGCCCTCTTTTTTGCGAAGGCCTACATCCGGCTTTGGTAGTTTTTATTAAGGTGAGAAACGCAGACGATTTCTACGAAATATCTCTCAGTTAAAGATTGCACATGCAAATTAAGCATTTTAAATATATAAAAACATTCATGTACACACATGTATTTTAATACGGTTATCAACGCGTATTATTATTATTATTATAACGAGGTCAGTAAACAAGCATTACGGTCTGCTTAATGATAAAGGTTGCAGCTTATAGACGCTTGTGTCATCGCAAAGATATCACTAGCGAGGCCCGACCTTGTGAACTGATGATACCAAGTCACATTACCACTGTAATTTCACTACCTCTCTAACCTTTCAAACCGGAACACTGCTATTCAGCGGTAGAAATAGGTGCGAATGAGATACCAACGCGTTCCGAGTGGGATGTTTAGAAAGCTGTGAAAACATAATAAGTGTAATAAGATTAATAAACGTGCTTTAGTGTTTGCAATTAGATATACGACTGCTTTCCAAGTCCGCAGTTACACAGGGGGGGGGGGGGGGGGGAGCACTTCAAAGTCAAGGCAGGCGCAATAAGACGTTCGGGAATGTTGGTCTAGCTCTTGGTGCATAGCAACTGTATACAGTGGGATTAGGTAAGCCGTTATAATGACTTTTCTCTCTAGCGCAGAAAGTGGTAAGAGCATAACATGTGTGCCAAAGCTCGGAAGAGCAAACAATAGGAAAACTGGAGACGGCAATAACTCAGATTCAAAGTCAAATGTTGGAAAAAACCTCTCTTGGCATGTAATTAATGGGAATCGTTTTGAGAATCATACACGTCTACATAGCTCTGAACTATATCATAATTTTCTTTCAAACAACTAGAGAGTTTATTATTATTGGACGCTTTTCAAAAACTGTATTTTTGATTATGTCTTATTAAAATTGAATTTGAATATATTTAAATTTAGTTTCAACGTTCCAAAATTTCTTCACGCTTTATTTAAAACGAAATTCTGTGCAATCAGATTGGATTACGTTACTTATTGTTCGTCCATATCGACTATACAATGAAAAGCCTGATTTGGATATCCATTCTCAAAGTCTACATATGTTTATGTGCGTTGTTAGAGTGACTGACTTAGGGCTGCAATAATTGTTAAAGTTATTATTATTTTTCATTGTTTTATTTTTCGCATGTTTTGTTTAAAATTGTAAAATAGTATTTGTCATCTATACTAATATTATAAAAGGAAGAGTTTGTTTGTTTGTGTTAATCACGGGAACCGCTGGTCCGATTTGAAAAATTCTTTTAGTGTTTAATAATTCATTTATTGAGGAAGGCTTCTTTACCCCCCCCCCCCCCCAGTCACTATTCCCTACGGATTTAGTCGCGTGCATACTAAGATAACTTCAGCTGACTTCATCTCAGAGTAATGCGACAGGTCATGACCTGACGTCAATTATATATTTATATTTTTTATTCATATACCACGATTATGTTACTAAGTGGAAAGAATGATATATTTTCATATAACTATGTCTACAAACAAACATACAGACCTGCCTGCTGCCTAAAGACGGTCGTAATATCACAATGGTATCACTAACGTTTTGTCAACCTTGTGACTTAATATGTCACATTACTTGGTAACTTCACTGCGTCTCTTACCTTTCAAACCAGGACTTATCAAAGATCTTAGAAATAGGTAAGAGTGAGGCACTAATGCAGACGATCCTTGTATAAGCTCTACCTCTTAAGATAAATAATATGCTAATAGATTACTAAGAATTTATATTGCCAACATAAAACTGACGATATACAGGTATATGCCAGTGCATTTAGCAATTAAAATTCCTCGAAGCTATAGAATTTATTATTTGTACTTAAATACAAAATAGGAAAAGAATATCTTACGCGGCCATTTAAACAACATTGCTACATAAAAATTATTACGCGGGTGGTGCTTTATTTACACCACAAATGACGTCATGTGATTGCCGATAAAAGTATGACAATGGACAATTGTACCTGCTACTGGACAACAAATTAAACATTAAACAAATTACAACTGTTACATTTGTTACATTTATTTTATAGACTACTTTATAGATGATTATAGTTTTCAAAGAATATACAGTGAATGATGAATTTATATGTTCATATGTTCTAGACAGAGGTCTGGTCTTATGTGGAAAAATATCTCATGGAAATAAAATATAAATCATTTTAGTATTTGATTTTACTGCTGACAAATATTGCGTTAATCGATAGTTAAATAATAATTCAACAGTTATTACAACTGTTGAACGGTGAAAATTGTTCGTAAAGTACAAACACATCTTTATCTTTCAATAAGATTTTCGAAAAAGGACGTTAAAGTGATGAAGTTACCTTATATTTTTGGTTCTGATGCAGAGGCGACAGACACTAATATATATGAGTTGCTAGATCTATGAAACCTATCACTGTTAACAGCCTATAATCTGCAGAAGTATTTTATAATTGAAAAAAATAAATATTAATTTCCTTACCCCATGACAAAGGTATTTCCCTATACAGCATGACACAATAGACCTTGTGAGTGTGTGCGTGTTTTCGCATACGTATTTTTAATCATGTGTATGCAAGTATTTGTGCATGTGGGAGTGTGAATGTTTCGCTTATGATGTGTCTTAACTATTTCTTACAATGTTCGAATAGTCTGGTAAGTGCGTACTATGAGAAGTGATCTCACGGTGGCATAGTTATTACAAAATTAATTGAAGAGCACAAATAACATTATGATAGTAAATATCATCATCATACCAGCTATTGGAATTCCACTGGTGGGCATAAGTCTCTCTAAAAAAGGAGGTTTTTTGCCCATAATTTCTGCGCTGAACAAAGGGATGCTGCTGCCCATTCCCGCCATGTGCATTTGAGTTGTACTGTTTCAGATGGATATACCGCCATCTGTCGGTTCTGGTATCTTAGTCGCTTCTTACGATACCTGGTGCATGTGGTAAATCCTGGTAACCTGCCACTACCTTAACGGCAAAGTTAATATCAAATGACCTTTATCAAGCAGATATTTATAAGGCTGATAAAACGTAAAATTAACTGGCACCGAACTAAATAATACTAATACGATAAGCCCACTATCATTCTGAGAACTGGAACATTCTAGACGGGTTGTGCTGAATAGGAAATTTCATTGAAAACACATGCGTTTTATATTGCTAGTAGCTGCAGTTTGCCACCCATTTGTGGGTTCTACGGTTTCTCAGGCGGTACAAGTTATGCAGGTCACTTCACACGGCGACACTTCACACAAAGAGAGAAAACAAGCCCGCCTTACACTTGGTCCATGGATTACTCCTAAATATAGCGATAGCTGTAATGCGACAGTGTTATTTATGTTGCTGGCTATTGGTGCTACTTTCTAGACCCTAGTTTTATAGCAAAGTGTATTTTATATTACCTATAAATAGACTGCAATAGCGTACACTTCAGACATAAACATGCTGTGGGCTATTCATAAGAGATGGACATACACCGCGGATATTATTGTAGACCTTTTTATTCTGTACATTATTTTGATTATTTGGATCAGACAGCATTTGCAATGTGATCGCAAAAAATATGTTTATTTACAACACATTAGATACTTCGCTCGTAAATAAACGATCTGGCCTTATTATCCCGGTGACGCTGGAACTGACGTCAGAGTGGGTCAGCATTAGGTTTGTAGGAAAAAAAAAACAATTTTTTTGCCCTTCCGAATGACATATTCAAGCCAAGGTTCATGGGTTAAAGGCGCCTTCGAGTGATTGACGTCAGTGTCATAAGCCCTGGAGCTTTCATGCCCCATATGGTTGCCACGAATAGAAATGCTTAGTCTTGAGATCGCTTAATACGGAACAAATCAGTAATAATATGAAATTAAAGAGTGAGGAATTAGCAAACAATTTTTTATATCTTAGGTAAAACGTCATGTTATATTTTAGTTTGTCAGGTCGACAAACAAACATATTGTCTGCGTGATAGCGCAGCAGCCTGTGTACGCTCGTAATATTATATTATATACAAGGATACAAGGATATCACTAGCGCGTTGCCCAACACTGCTGTTTGGCGGTAGAAATGGGTGAGAGTGAGGTACCATTATAATATTATTAATAAAAAATACTTTGAAAATACTTTGTTGTACACCAAACATAAAAATATTAGAAAAAATAAAACATTAACTATAAAGTACAATGGGCGGCCTTATCGCAAATAGCGATTTCTTTAAGAAAACCTCTGGATGGAAAGACTGAAAAACTAAGAGGTAGTAAGAGGTATAGATAAGGTAGATAGAATGAAAATACGAGTATATTAATATGAAAGAAAGCATGAGCTTTATTTATATATTATTATGTGCAAGTTTTTTCTTGTTGAAAGAGTATTAATGTATATCTTGTAAACTATTCATAAATAAATGAATTAATTAATTTATGTGTGTGTGGAGTTGACACATATATACTATTTTGCGTTTACGCGACAAAAACATTTATATTTAAACGGAAAAAACGAATGTGATTTATGCTTCTTACAAAAATATTGGACGCTAATGGCAAAGAAGGATTAGTCCGATGACATTTACAACATTCAGCGGGAATTATCTGTGAACTGAAAGGCATTTTGTCGGTATATTTAATTTCACTATTATATCTTACGAAATATTAAAAAGTCATTACATTTTTAAATGGTAGAAAAAAGCTAATGCCTAAATTTCTCGTTTGATTTATAGTACCGAGTATAAACGTGTCAATATATCGAAGTAAAATCCCGTTCAGATAACTAAATTGCATGAAGACAGACGGATTGACAGAGATGACAATTTTCAAAGAATTTTCAAGAATAACTTTGATTTTAGTGCATCGTAAAGGATCGTGCCAATATATATCTTTCTATTTTCTTGGCACAAGTATTAATATACGAGTATTGGTTTTCTAAGTCTTTAGAAAATACTAGCGATCCGTACCCGACTTCGCACGGGTGAACAATGTAAGTAACGGTGTTGTGATAAATGTTTTTTTTATTATTAGACCAAGATGACAAACAAGCATACAATCAGCGTGGTACCGACCGGCAGTAACAGGTGTCGTAAGAGGCGACTAAGGTACCAGAACCGACAGGGGGTGGTTAATTTATTAGAAGACGTGTAGTTTAAATGCACAGGGCGGGGGTGGCAGCAGCATTACTGTCGCGAAAGCTGCGCTCTGCGATTGCTTACACTTTTGCCCAGCGCGGCGACTATGGGCAAAATTCCCTTCCATTGGCTGTAATAATGATGATGAATTCGTCATAGCGATATTCGTCGGTACCACATTCGTTTCACCTCATTCAGAGGGATGTACTCTACTCTACCGGTAACCAACGGCCCATATGTGTATACAATGTTGTTTTGACATAAATATACCCGTGCCGATATTGTTATTTCAGCAGTTATTACAAACAATAGAAATGCATTTTAATTTATTTTCTATTGTTTGATCAAGGCAGGCATACCAACATTCCAACAAGTCCTTGTAAATCAAGTCACAATATGGATCAGGGTGATAAAATAATTTAGTTTACGCGGTAGTCAGCGAGCGCGGCCAATCAGAGACAAGTTCACTGCACGTATACACGGTCTACTACCGTGTGCTTGATTGAGTTTGCTATTTTGATTGAGTTGACTATTTTGGTTGAGTTTACAATTTTGATTGAGTTTAATATTTTGATTGAGTATACTATTTTGATTGAGTATACTATTTTGATTGAGTATACTATTTTGATTGTGTTTACTATTTTAATTGGGTTTACACTTTTGATTGAGTTTAAAATTTTGATTGAGTACATATACTATTTTGGTTGAGTTTACTATTTAATTTGAGTTCACAATTAAGATTACAGTACAGGTGCGATTGCTATCGCAGAGCGTAGCTTTCCGAAGGGAATGCTGCCCATCATGCCTTGTAGCATTTGAGCTGATTTGATGCTTACACCGCCATCTATCGTTTTCGGTACTAAAGCTCCTTTTTACGACACCTGACACAAGGGGAGGTACAATTTACTCTGCAATAAAAAATAATTTCCACCAACAGCATGATGAAAAGTATGTCAAATGTTTAATTATATACGGGCAGTGTGAATTTTTGAAATAATCATTAATTTATCACGATAATTGAGTTATGCTGAATACATCATGTCCTGCGCAGTGAAAGCGAAACAAATTAAGCAATAAATTGCAGCGCAACCGATAATAATTAATTTTTTTACTTAAGAAAGTTAAATTGTATAGAAAACCTATCAGCAGTTGAGGCAGTCATGAATCATACTTGTCTTGTGCGCCAAAGGTCGTGGACTCAATTCCCACCCAGGACAAATATGTAATGATATTTATGTTTGTTCTGTGTCTGGATGTTAACTTTATAGGCGAGCTAGATTACCAAAATACACAGAAAATTTAGATAATCTAGCTCGGTATATAAAACAGAGTTTGAAGCACTTCTTATTCATATACATAGGTAAAATTGAGACACTAATAGTAAAGCAATGTTTAAATATGTATATATATATAAATATAAAAGGAGAACCTGACTGACTGACTAAAATATTAATGCAAGGCCTAAACAATAAGTGGTAGGGAAGCATTAAGAAATGTTTTTTTTAATCTCCTTCTTAGGGGGGTGCAGAGTTAACATGAATCTTTGCTGTTTTTGAAGTTATTTGAATGAAATTCAGTATGAAGGTTCTCTTCATTCAAAGTTGTGAACTATGTGAATTTTCACATTTTTTTTAATCAAAAATGGTCTCTTAAGGTGGAGGTAGCTTTATATGAACATTTTTCGATTTTCTAAGTTTTATCAATAAAATGTTCTATCTATATATAAAATGAGAAGCCGATTAACTGACTGAATGACAGTCTGACTGACTTATCAATGATGGTTTTAAACTATAAGATCAGGAAAAGACAATATAACATAGCCCACCTATCCAGTAAAATATAGGCTATATACTAGGTTCCTTCTACAAATTAACGAGAGTAAAACCGCGGGGTAGGCTAGTATGATTTGTTAAAAATGCTATATTTTGTTCGAAAATAAGTTTTTCACTAGATATTACAATTTTTTTTTAGAAGTTGAGATTAATTGCAAGTTAGAGTTTTTCTTATTCAGGGAATTGCGCTTCATGTTAAAAAGAGGTTCCCTCATAAACAAATCACAATTTTAATAATTTCTGGTAAACATTTTGTTAGAATAATACTCTCACAGGATGAAAACATGTTAAACTGCATGACTTTTATAGGTCAGAAACAATACACCAGTAAGATAAATACAACGTATTCAATCAAATGGTGCTCGATAGGAAGACACCGTCGGCGACAGTTGGCTTGATTCCAGCGGACAGTAACGGCCACTTTCATCTCTCACTGTTCTGCTAAACTTCAAATTAGCGGTCGCATATCCCGCGAGTGCTAGGTCACGCTAACATCTGTCCGAGTATTTTGATACTTCCTAAAATATCCCAGGTCAAGAGACACTAGCGGGTGACGCGTGAAGAACCCAGTTCATCAGAAACTCGACTAGCAGTTTAGTTCTAGACCGGTGGTGACATATTCTCCATCCAATAACTCATTTGTAAAAATATTATGACGAAAATTTCAGCAACATGGCTGTGGATCTCAGGGTGTCGAGAGGTGTACGAGGTGGTTTACCAACTTCACCGATTTGGGTCTTCGCACCTTTGACTTCTACTTTAGCAGCATATTAGCTTAACTCTCCATTCTGGATAGCGATGAAGACAAGCTCGGTGGAAGCCTTTCAGAGCTCAGAGCCGGACGGTTAGGGCAAGCCGGAGACTGAGGACCTGACGGACTTTCAATGTCACTCACGAACTCGTTACTCACGGGTTATTATGATTATAGCTGATATCTAGAAGGGTTTTAAAACCCAATTTGCAATCAATTTATCCATTGTATCCGTTCTAAACTAAAAAAGAAAAACAATCATCTTTGACGTGTCCAATGGCGCAGATGGTAGTGATTCTATCTTGTGCGCCAATCCGCCGAGGGTTCGATTCTCACCTAGGGCAAATGTTGTGTTTGTTCTGTGTGTGTTAAATATATATATTCAGGTGGTATATTTGTAATTCCTCTATTGTCTGGCGTCCGTAACACAAATGCTTTAAGCGACTTACCACGGAGTCAGGTCAATGTATGAGAAGTTGAGGGAATTTATCTCTTATTTTTATATTTATGCCACTTTTTGATTATGTACATCAAATCGATCGTTACTGTAACCGTAATCGTAAATACATTAATTAACAAAACAACAGTAATATATAGATATACTCGTAAATGCTTAATGCTGGATACCTGTGAGTAGTGAGCGGTGCGCAGTGAGCAAGTTATAATAATACGTATCTCTCTCGCCTGCCAACTAACTATGCTTGTCTTCCAAATACTAGGCAAATGAAATTCATAAAATTAAAACTCCCACTCCGAGAGAATATTATATGAAGGGTCTGGGTGTTGTTGATTTTGATGTTATCATCATCATAACAGTCATTGGGAAGTCCACTGCTGGACATAGGCCTCTCTAAGAAAGGAGGTATTTTTGTCCGTAATTGCCGCGCCGGGCAAGCGTGCTGGCAATCGCAGAACGCAGCTTTCTCGACGGGAATGCTGCCGATCCCCGCCCTGGCGGTACTGGTACCTTAGTTGCCTCACACGACATCTGATGCTGTGGGAGATACTATTCTACTCTGCTGGTACCTCACGGCAATGTAAGTATTATATTTGTAATTTCTCTGTTGTCTAACAACCGTAACATAAGTGCTTTAAGCTACTTACCTCTGAGTAAATATGCAACGTATGAGACGTCTGAATTTATAATTTATCATAAATCATATCCACCAAAGATAATCTGCGAAACCATTTTATAGCTTTGTCGGTTGCGTAAAATACTTAAAATTCACATTCTATTTATAAAATGTGTTTATGTATTTCTATTAAACGTTATCTATTTACGAGACCGGCACGCGCAAAAATACACATTAGTTGTAATAACTTTTCTTGAAACGCTTATGACTTCATAGCAGAGCCCAGGATAAGCGTGACCGGGATTGATGGTATGCATTGTTATGGTTCTCTTTGCCAACTGGGTAACGTTTTATCTGCGCGTATTATATATATACAACTAGCTGTGCCCGCGACTTCGTCCGCGTGGAATAGTTTTTTTGGGTACCATACCTCTCTACCTTAACTTATATAAACGTTGAATGTCATGTTTATTTATATCGAATGAATGGCCTGAAAAATAAGTTTCAAGTTGCTGGCTCTAAAAATAGCGATACTTCCATACAACTTTTCATCCCCCTTTTAGACCCCTTACAACCCTTATTTCAAATTAAAAAATAGGCTATGTCCTTTTTCAGGCTTTAAAAATTGTCTGTGACAAATTTCATCAAAATCGGTTCAGAGGTTTAAGCGGGAAAGCGTAACAGATGACAGACAGAGTTACTTTCACATTTATAATATTATATTAGTAGTGATAAGGATTATAAGTAACATCTTTTTATAACTAAGTATAGCGCAAGACGGATAAAACGTTGGTGTATCTCTCATGTGGGCTAAACCCTTCAGTATGTTGCAAATAATTTTATAACGTGGCCTTGTATTGGTAAGAATAATCTCTAACATAAAATTCTCGTGTCACAATGTTCGTTTCCATACTCTTCCGAAACGGCTCAGAAAATTCTCATGAATTTTTTTATGTATTCAGTAAGTGATAAGGGGTGTTCAGCCCAATTTTTTTTTGATTTCTTTTTATGTGGCTTTATAGTCGTTTTAGTTATTTATATAATATAATTGGCAGAACAACGTTTGCCGGGTTAGCTAGTGTTAAATAATATATAGAGAAATGTGTCCAATACCTAGACAGCAAAATTTGTGTTATTTTCTAGCATTTCCACGTTCACTTCTCATGTTTAATATTGTGCGCCAAAGATCGAGTTTTTAATCCCCACACAGGACAAATATTTATAAGATATGCTTCGGCAGTACATATACTAAAATTGCATATTTGTATTTGTTCTGTGTCAGGGTGTTAGATATATGTATTCAAGTAGTATATTTGTGATTCCTCTATTGTCTGATATCCGTAAAATGAGTGCGAACGTTTTATCACGGAGTCAGGTATTGTGGGATTTTTTAGGCTTGAAAACGCGGTTTATATAACTATTTTACAGTTTTTTGTACGACGTTACGATTACTTGAGAATGGTTGCCGCAAGGTAACTGAAACTTCGAATAAACAAAATTTAAAAAGTTATATATATTGAACAAAATTTAAAAAGAGTATTTTTATTAAAAATCTGAAATGTAAGCCCGGGCCTGCCAAGTTAAGGACGATCGCTGTGCCATTACACCAATGCGACATTTATATAATTTCTCCACAAGCATATTTAATTAGGTCATAATTAATTTAGGTCATGCAGACCAATTTGTGACAATGGATTGAATTAGCTTTAATCACAACTAGCATTGCCGTGAGGTACCGGCGGAGTAGAATAGTACCTCCTGCTGTACCAGGTGTCGTTAGAGGCGACTAAGGTACCAGAACCGACAGATTACGGTATATCCACCCGAGACAGTGTAGCTCAAATGCTCAGACTGGGGCAGGGCAGCAGCATCCCCGATGCGGAAGCTGCGTTTTGTGATTGCCAACACGCTTGCCCAGCGTCGCAATTATTGGCAAAATTACCCCTTTCTTCAGGAAGTCTATGTCCAGCAGTGGATTTCCAATGGCTGTAATGTTGACAATTAGCATGTATCCAACAATGGAATTAAATATCAACTGGTTACCGTTTGAAAGGTCAAATTGTGCTGAATTCGCAATAAACCTTAATAGTCTTGTAACCAGCTTTCTTCGAGCCAGGTTTAGAATCTTGATTTTTAATTGCGTGCATAATTCTGCCGTTGTTAAATATTTTAATAGTGTTAATATTTCTGAATAACACCTTAATTACACGGGAAATGCGCAAGTGGCAATATTATTAGCACAAAGGTGGTGTTTAAAATGTTATCCACTTAGTTTATAGTTTTATGGAGCTGCGTACATTTTTAAGACCTATGTTTAAAACAGATGCACATTTCCTTTAGAACATTGAGAAAGCATCTGGCGTGTTATTGTAAACTCTAACATGACCATGCTAAGGTTGAAATTTATAGATATGACATGCGCTGCAAGCTCGATGGCAGAAATGAATATTTCAAATTGGATGTGGAAATAGGTTTAGTGTTAATTGTAAACTTTGTTAGTTGTTATTCACAATGGGTTTCTTAACCCATTGCGCATTTGCAGTATACTTTTAAATATTTACAGTATTAAATATTCAGATTATATACTTCTATTTTCTTTAACTTTTTATATATTTTCTAATCAGACCTAAGAAATACTTAAAATCCGAAGGGTTCTTTTATAAGTTCACATTGAATCACATTCGTTGATTGCCCGTGGGGTACCGGTAGAGTAGATTAGTATATTCCCTTGTACCGGATGTCGTAAGAGGCGACTGAGGTACCAGAACCGACAGATGGCGGTATATTCATGAAAAAAAGTGAGCTCAAATGTACACGGAGATGGGATGGGCTTCTCCGTCGCGACAGCTGCGCTCTGTGATGCCAACACGCTTGCCTAGCGCGACAATTATGGGCAACATACCCCCTTTTTTGTGGAGGCTTATGTCCAACAGTTTTGTCAACCGACTTTTAATAGCTGATATGACGATGATGAATTTTAAAAAACTCTTACATTAATATAAAATTGCTTTATCAGCAAGTGGTATAGGTAATCTTTTGTGTCACCATATTGTCAACATATCACGGGAAGATGAATTACGTGAGTGAAACGGAGCGTTGCTAGTTATTTCTAAATTCCCACAACATCTAATACATTATCCTAGCTTCGTGGTAAGTCGCTTAAAGCGCTTATGTTGCGGACGCCAGATAATAGAGGAACCACAAATATATTGCTTAAATACATATATTTAACACCCAGACATAGAACAAACACAAATATTACAGGAGGAAGGTACTATTTTACACTGCCGGTACCTGACGACAGAAATTAATTCAGTCATTTCCTAGTTTCAGGCAGAAACGTACAAAAATACTGTTTACATATTTAAATTTTAGATAGCGGTCTCTAATTATTTTCAAAAATGTTTCTCGGTAACGAAGAAGCTCTCTAAAAGTGTAAATAATTTTTAAAATCGATTTAGTCGTCTCTGAGTTAAAATGTAACAAATAATCAATTATTTTCTCTTTATAATATTTATATTACTCGTAGATAAAACATAAGACCAACATGCCTCAATACAAACCGCGTGTCCACTAATAAATCAGTCTAATGAACTGTAATCTATTTCTCGACCGTGAGCACTCTTGGGATGGGATGCCATTCATTCAAACATTCCTAGTATTCTTAACGGTGGAGGCGTCTGTTACAATCACACGACCAATATAGCCTATAGAATGACCTTCGCACTATTAAATATCTCACCTGCATTAACGGAAATCGATGTTTTCACACCTCAGATTAGAATTCAAACAAATAGTTTGCATAAAGCAGCGCTAGCCGTATGGATTCAAAACATTTACGCAAGCCGGTAACTAAGCGGGAATGGGTGTTCTGTAATTTAAACAAATAATTTCGGGCACGAATGTTTTGACATTGCGTTTAGAATAGCATCGAGTGTTGCGTGTGCAGTGTAAGTTAATGTAGTGTTTAAAATTTTGTACATAATCATAAGAATAATATTCAAAAATTTGATCCTCATCTATTCATACAAGTAAACTATATATCAACGCTACCAAGAATGGATACAGCCTTTAGAAAAGGTTGTGGTCACAGCCACCTGAAAGTTATCCAAGCGTTCTTTTTTTTTGCTAAACCAAGTCGAAGTATCATGTCGAAGTGTCATCTTTCTATTTTCTTGGCACAAGTATTTTTATACGAGTATTGGTTTCCTTTCTCTTTATTAAATTCTAGCGATCCGTTACGACTTCGGCACGGTGAACAATGTATGTCATGTCGAAAAAAATATTTCTTTTTACTAGATCAGGATTACAAACAAGCATACGCACACGCTCGTAATATCACAAGGATATCACTAACGCGTTGCCAACCTTATGACTTGAGAGTATTACGCATCATGATCCAGTAAATTAACTTCCTATCTCACTTTCAGGCTGAAAATAGTAGTGCTATTTGGCGAGAGAAATAGGTGAGACTGAGGTACCAATGCAGAAAATTAAATTTATTTATAAAGGTGTCGGAGCGTCACTGAAGAATACCATTTATTTCAATATTCGTTATGCAAGTCAAGTCAGAAGTCTATCAAGCCTTATGCCCACAACAGTGGAACCTCCCTAGAACGCGGTTTTACACGCGTTGTTCCCGTTCCCGGTATAATAATAATACCGAGATAAATATTGTATATGAATATAATTGTTATTGTCCTATCCAATTCTCGTTATAAGAATGGTTTGTTGGTGATTGTTAAAACAAATGAAGGTTAAATAGTTGGTAAAAGGTGATCCCTGGCCCCGTGATCGTAGAAGGCAATTGCTGGTGGATGTTTGGTTTTACGCCAGTCGTAAAACAATAAATATAAAATGTTATGAAGGGCATGCATAATGTTTGTCGCAGTTTTACGCCAAATCACAATGAGGTTTATTCGGTCGGATCCAAATGTAATTTGGCAGAGAGGTAAATGGGATAGCAAATAGGTAACTTTTGTTTTCGGATAAATGTACGGTTTCCATCAATGTAATGGTAAAAATAATAGCATAGGTTATAGCTTGTTTTGAGAAAATTAAGGAATATGAAAGAGCAGAAATCTTTTTATTTTAAAAATTAAATACCAGGAATATATTGTTTTTATTTTTGTTAGATCGCCGAGAAAACATATGTTCAGTAACACTTATGCAATATATAGCATACTTGTGAAGTTGTTACTTGTTTGAACAAATTCAGTGTTTCCGTGATTACAGAGCAAACTTATAAGTTATGAATTAAGAATAACATTTATTGCGCGACCTTTTTGATGAAATTTATTCCGATTTTTATTTGTTTCGAATGGTACAGTTGTTTTCAAATGGTAACCGCATGCAATGTTGTGTTCTAGTTTGCTGGGCGTGACATTGCCCGCGAGGTTCCGTATGATTGATTATGGAGAGTGCGTCGGTTGTATGCACCGCTCGCGCCGGCTGACGTATGCTGCATCGATTATGCAACGGTTGCCGGGAACGGCTCGGCATTGTCAAGGTCTTAGGATGCATGAATAACTGAGCCTGCCGGCTGGCCTTGCACCCGAACAGTATAGCTTCGTAGAATTGTTAGCACTTCATCGGGAGTCGGTTAGCGCGAAATACTCTTTAGATTTTTTCATCATCACCATAACAGCCATTGGAAGTCCCCTGTTGGATATGGGCTTTCCAAGGAAGGGGGAGATTTTCCCATAAATGCCGCGCTGAATAAGCGTTGGCAATCGCAGAGCGCAGCTACCACGACGGGGATGCTGCTGCCCAACTCCGCACTGTGCATTTCAGCTGCACTGTTGCGGTTGCCAACATACTTACCCAGTGCGGCAATTATGGGCAAATTTTTTCTTATTTTGGGAGAATTTATTAATTGGGACTTCTAACAGCTGATATGACGGTGCCATAATATTCTCACGTTACAAATTTGGCGACACGCTTGTTACGACACGAGCATCTTAAGTTGCGGTGACGTTTGTCAGTTCAACAATACTTGCCAACATACTTGCCCAGTGCGGCAATTATGGACGAATTCCCTCTTTTTTGGGGAGGCCTATCTCCAGCGGTGGACTTCCAACAGCTGATATGATGGTGCCATAATATTCTCACGTTACAAATTTGGCGACACGCTTGTTACGACACGAGCATCTTAAGTTGCGGTGACGCTTGTCAGTTCAACAATACTTGCCAACATACTTGCCCAGTGAGGCAATTATGGGCGAATTCCCTCTTTTTTGGGGAGGCCTATCTCCAGCGGTGGACTTCCAACAGCTGATATGATGGTGCCATAATGTCTTCACGTTACAAAATCGGCGACACGCTTGTTACGACACGAGTGCGGTGACGCTTGCCGTCGAAACATATGCTTGCTTGCCAATATAACAATATGAAAAAATGATACCTTTTTTGTTACTATGCGACTAGACATATTACAGACAAGCTTTTCATAACAGTCGGACAAAAAACAGAATATGTTCAGAGGCAGTTCACCTACCAAATTATGCGGTCAATAACATTGCTCATTGACGTCTGTTTGCTTCGCAACATACATTAATATTCCTAATTCAGATGATTGTTCTAGTAGACCCATCTCATAGCCATAAATCCTCGTTATAATGGTTCCTCATTGGGCATTTTTATTGGAATAGATGAATGGTGACAATAATTGTGAATTTAGTTGCAAGCATGTACTATAATAACCTTTTTAATAAGTAAATAATTGATATGTATCGTCATCTATTGATTTTATTGTCAGTATTGCATAAATATATATTTACGTGTAACAGTAAGTTACATCGATATTAGAATATTGACATTTTAAGCAAGTAACTGCTTAGATTCTATTACTACATAATATAATACAACATCGCTTTCTGCTATTTTAATCGAAACTTCAATTAATTAATTCGCTTCGACTTCTACGTATATAACGTTTCATTTTGAAAATCGCCTTGACCTTTAACTAAAGATGGCTTTAAGTACATTGGTGTACTATGAGAACCATGACTCGGCTGCCTCACCTCAGGACTAGGTCACTATATCTCAACCAATTACTGTGTCACAGAGATGGCCCATATAGCGTTGCTATCAGTGTCGTCATATATTATTTTTGTTTACTGATGGCGTCAACCATGGCGCCGAAGCGGCGTTGGATATATAGGTTATGTGTGGTACAAAAGCAATGACAATGCCCTGACACTTGGTAAGGAGGTTGGATATTTGTTAGAGGGTTTTTTCAATAAAACGAATGCTGCTTGAACCCCTAATCATCATACCAGCCATTAAAAGTCCACTCTTGGACATAGGCCTCCCCAGGAAAGGGGGTTTGTTGCCCATAATTGACGCTCTGGGCAAACGCAACGGAGAAGCTGCTGCCCATCCCCGCTCTGTACATTTAAGCTGACTTTTTTGCATGTATGTACCGCCATCTGTCGGTTCTGGTACCTTAGTCGCCTCTTACGACACCTGGTACAGGGAGAGGTACTATACTATTCTGCCGGTAACTCACGGCTACCTAAAACCCTAATATGTCTGGTTATTTACAATATTATTAATCAAGTATTGTTAAAGCCAATATTAACTAAAACAATAAACTTTATTAAACCGTGAGGTACCGGCTGAAATACCCCTACTGTAACAGGTGTCGTAAGAGGCGGCTGAGGTACCGTAACCGACCGCCAAGCCGCTGGCCCAGCCCGGTAATTATAGACAAAAGGCCCCTTTTCTTTGGGAGGCCTATACCCAGCAGAGGACTTCTAATGTTTGATGAAAGCCTTCAGTGTGACTGCAATGCAAACAGCCAATAAAATGTAATCAAGTAATTGTTAAAAATTTATTTATAGTGCTAATTTATAAGGCTGATATACATGTATGACTTTCATTTGCCGCTAACTTAGGTCTACAATATTTGCTTTCAGAAATGGTGCATCTCAAGAATTCAAACGAAGGTGCAACTAATTTTTTTTTATACAATGTCATAACATTATACGCGCTTGTAATTTGCACCACAGTCTCAATCAGTCGCTTCGTAATTCTTGACATTGCTCTCTGTGCTCAATGAGGGGACTAGGATATCTCAGCCGCATACTTATAGCTGTTCTCTGAGTATACTTATAAGATAGTACGAGTTCATACTAATAGTAGTTAAGAGACTTCATTTTACTAACATGTTGCGGATGGTCGGTTATGCGATTTTTTCTCATATGACGATACTCAGATCATGGTACATACAATTGGCAATACAGAAAAAGCAGTCAATATTATTTTGCATTTTATTATAAGTGAGCCGTGAGGTACCGGCATAATAGTAGCTCCCTTTGTACCCGGTATCGTAGAAAGTGACTACGGTACTAGAACCGACAGATGGTGGTATGACCATCCGTTACAGTCCGAAACAAATGCACTGGGCTGGGGTGTGCAGCAGCATTCCAGCCGCGAAAGCTGCGCTCTGAAAAATCTCCAATTTTTAGGGAGGCTTATGCCCTTGTGCTGTGGACTTTAAATTTCATATTTCATGATGATAAATGTTTAAAAAAGAATTTCTAATTTTACGCCTATTTATATTTTCATACCGTCAATACCCTTGTTGGTCTGTATTAATTGGATATCATCTACCGTTTATAAACACTGCTTCTCACATGTTGTCCACAGTTCGGTCACCCGACACGTCCTTATTCCAGTCGCCCCCACTGAAACCGTGAACGATAACAAAAGCTTCACGTTTCTTTGTTTTCTAAACAGGCACGTTAGCTACAAAAGAAGCTTAAAAACTTAATTTAAAAGCAGCATTTTGCATATTGTTATAGAGATAAACAAGGCTTCTATCAATCTACATCATAAACTTTATTACAAAGCAGCAGAGTTTCTTTTGCCACTAGCATTATGTAATGTATGTAAATTTACGTTTGCTAATAGGTCATTAACATCTACTTGACACTCCGAGGGCGGCTGGACGTACAATGCACAGATTAAATTGAACAAATTCGTCATCTATTTGTCGTATTTGTTTATAATTAAGCTATCATGCAGATTATGTCAGAGGCAAAAAAAGTAACTTATGTAATGTCGAACAACCAGCGTTTTTAATTTGGAAACATGAAACTTTTCGAGTGAAAGCGGGACATCGTAAAAACCGTATATCACCAAGTTTATTTGAGTTTTCAGAGTATAATCGATAAAAGATTTAAGCACGATGCTCGAAGACTTTAATTGAATTTCTTAACAGGTGGGTCTCAGAATAAGCATGGACAAGACTAAAGTAATGTGTAATGCACATGATGTACCAGTTCAAGAATCAAACCAGCTTCTTGAATTTATTGACTCGTACGTATACCTAAGACAAATAGTTAAGCTAGGTAAATCCAACATCAAGAAATCGAATTAGGAATTAGGAGATTCGTTATAAAACCAAAGTTATTGACATAGCTTGGTTGATTAGTAAGTTGAAGTGGCAGCGGGTAGATCACTTAGTACGCATAACCGATGGCCGCATAACTTTCTGGAATGGAGATTACGTACCGAGAATCGCAGTGTACGGCGTCCACGAACAAGATGGACAAACACAGTTCGCATTCAACCGGGCCTTTTAAAAATCATCGGAGAGGCCTGTATCCATGATGGTGATTATATTAAAGTTTTAAATTACGTATACGTAATTGAACAACACGCTACTTGCTCGGTAAACCGAGCCTATCCAGGTTTTTAAAAACATTTTAAACTCCGGACGGCAAACCAAAATCGTGACATTTGGCTAAATTAAATCCATATGCTATTTGCTGCCCACAATAATATAGTTTACTAAAAACTTTTAATTGCTTTTTACATTTAATGGGTAAAATATGTATTATGGATTTCACATTATGATTTGACTCAAAAGCTACTAGACCAATTAAATAAATCTTTCATTTGATAGGTATACCTATACCGAGTATTATGGGCTATATTATATTTTTAAAGAGTCAGATCTCCGACTCTCTTTTCTAAACAGATCTCCCCACCTTAAATAAAACAAAGTAACCATATTTGTACTTTAGTTTGTAACAAATAAACTCAAATGATATTGGACCAATTTCATACATTACTTCACTAACAAAAATAGTTAGTTTCCTTTTTCTCATCGCGAGTCAGGCACACAACTGACAGACAGACACTTTCCGCATTTATAATGTTATAATGAAAGTAAGGAGTACTATGACATTACATTGTTTTTTAATAGACTCGGTCAAAAGTTTTCTCGACCATTGCTTGATAGTAAGCTTCGTTGCAGATCATAGACGTTCCTTATATCACAAAGACATCACTACCGCGTTACCAACCTTGTGACTTGAAGATATTATGACACAATACCCAGTCATTTCACTCTCTCACTCTTCTTATCGGAACACAGTAAACACAGAAAAACACACACACACCGAAAAATCATATTTGGCGGCAGAAGGTAGGCGAGAGTAAGTTACCAATGCAGGCGACCTTTGTATGAAGTATTTACCTCATATGAAGATAATTTTTGATTGATATTTTTACATAATCAACAGGTCGTCTGCATGGTACCTCTGATTATTACGTTCTGATGGATGAGAGGGTGAGAGTGGCAGCGAATTTACTGGGTGATATGGCATAATATCCTTAAGTCACAAGGTTGGCAACCCGTTAGATATCCTTGTGTTATTCCAAGCGTCTATAGGCTGCAGTGACGCTATCTATCACGTGGACTGTATGCTTGTTTATTAAACTGTTTTAATAAACAAGCATATATATATATATATATATTAATATAATATAACTTATACGGCAATTATCCAGTTTAAAAAATGTACCCGTAATTATTTTTAATAACGTGGTAGTGCCCTACAGCACATGCGTTAAGAATCTTGGCCTATTTATCGACTCTTCCTTAACTTGGGATACACATGTTAATGAAATCAGCAGTAAGGTTACTGGAACGCTTCGTGCTCTCTATCGATTAAAATATTTTCTTCCTACTAAAACCAAAACCCTTCTTATTCAATCCTTGGTTTTACCCATAATTGTCTATGGTGACGTGTGCTGCACTAATATCTCTCAAGAACTCCTTAATAAATTGGATCTTCTATTAAACAACTGGTTTGCGTAAATACGATCATATTTCCCATTACCGTTCTTTTCTCGGCTGGCTTCCTATTCGAGAACGTCGCAAAATTCGAGTTCGAACCATACTATTTTCAATACTTTTTGATCCGTACGCACCAATTTACTTAAAGGACAGATTCCAATTCCTATCTTCCTCTCCCGAACGTAATCTCCGTTCTTCTAATACTCTTTCGCTCTTAAATCCTTCTCATCACTCTAGTTTTTTGACAAACTTTTTCACAGTGACAGCTATACGACTCTGGAACGAGCTTCCGTTGAATATTAAGCAATCCCCAAACAAATTTATCCTGAAACGCTGTCTCCGTACTTTATTTACTGATGTTGCTTCTCTAACTTTATAACCCTATTTCTGA
>JACJUM010002819.1:2961023-2971242 GCA_020976665.1 Heortia vitessoides
ATAAATAAAAAATAAATATATTTATATACATTATTAAATAGTACAACTCAACATGTAATGGATGACTTGAAATGATAATTGAACGTATCCCGGCCTCCGATAGCCGTAGGTAACTAGAAGTTACTTTCTAAACTATCCTTTTGAATTAACTTTTACTTTGATTATCCGAACCACTTATGTATGCTAAGCCGCTTTATGGTCAGTTTTATGGTCTAATTTATCCCGCAGCGGTTTCGCGAGGATCGGTTACTTATAATTATTTTAACTGTTAAATTGATTGGACGTTTATTTACGTATTCCGTATTGGAGTCGCATGTCGCATATAAAACTTATTACGTGTTTCTGCGTGTAAGTTAAGACGCACACTTTCAAAGGACAGTGAGATCCGCTATCTTTGCTAATGGGAAATATTTGTATATTATTGAATAAATAGAACGAATAGACTCAAAAATTCCTTAAACACTTTTGGAAATTCTTTCACTAATAGTAACATTCGTCTGTAGTAACATGTGATACATTATATTTAAAAGATCGTAATGGGTGATAGGGACTTGTTTTTTGTATATTTGTAACAAAAAAAATCAAAAAATTGCTGAACCGATTTAAAAATTTCTTTCACAACTAAATAGTTACATTATCAATAAATAATATGAGCTATATTTTATCTGTATATACATACAGGTAAAACCGCTGCTAATAGATAAACATAGATTATTTTGAGATGTAAAAATAAATTAGGTATGCCTTTTACGTCGTCCTAGTTAAATTTTAAAAAAGGAGTTTTATTTTAAAAAAGTTATACTTTTATTATTGTTGCCATGACATGGTGACATTTTATAAGCTCTCTGTTAAATGACAAAGTCGTGTCAAAGAACATCAGATCAGCCGTAGGTTGTCGATCGTATAAACTATAATAATAATAGACCTCCCAAGACATTAATTAGGGTTTATGTTCACAATTTCAACGCTGGACGCAACGGTACTAATGCATTTGAACTAAGTCAGTTCCGATAAATATACCGTCACCTGTCAGGTTGCTTTAGTCTCCTTCTACACATTTGGTAAAGAGGGAATTACTATTTTGCAACGCCGGCACCTTCCAGCATAAATCATTCTGACTAGTCTAAACAATGCAAAGTAGCTAGAAAACGGTAAACCAAGGTCAAAACTTAGCCGAATAGTAATACTAAATATTTATTTAAGGCAAAAACACATTAAAAAAAATCGCAGTAATTAAATTACCGTTGCTCCAACATTAACGTTTATCTTAATTTAATGCTAAACACTATCAGTTATTGAATATGCAAGAAGTCTACCACCACCTTATTTATGCTATCAGCGTAAACTCTATTTCTTTATACATAGGCATCATTATTCCGCGGATTTACTGACGAAAAAAATTGTAAGTGGTCATGATGGGATGGCTTGTAATCTCCGATTACACGATGGCTCGTCTCGTGTGATGTATTGGACTATTGTGACGGTGTAATGGGTGACGTGTCTGTCACGCCTCTGGTACTATCACAATGTCGCATTTGTGCCAGATTATGCATATTGATGAAGGCATGAGTGCTTAAGTCATTTATAATGTTCATTTGCTTTACAATCGTTTATCTAAGCTTGCCGTGAGGTACCGGCATACCTCCCTCTTTACCAGGTGCCGTTAAAGGCGACTAAGTTACCGGAACCGACAGATGAACTAATTTGATAACAAAACCATTGTTGTTACATCCACAGCAAGAAGAAGCGACGGGCCCAATGGCCTTATATGGTAGTGATCCTGCCTTGTGCGCCAAAGGTCGTGGGTTCGATCCCCACCCAGGACAAATATCAATATGATGATATTATGTTCGTTCTGTACTTAGGTGTTAAATAAATTTATTTAACTAATACAGTTGTATTTCCTCTGTTGTCTGATGTCTGTACCACAAGTGATTTAAGCGACTTATCACGGAATCAGGTCAATGTATGAGATGTTGTGGCAATTTAAGTTTACCAGTTTATATAGATAACCCATTTCCTATAATGGTCCATTAGACATCGATCGGCCTGCTCGGTCGATCGGTTCGTAAATGTATACCTTTCCACAGGATAGATGAGGTCAGCCAAGAACGTGGTTGGGGCGCGCCTGTCACGTGCGTAAATATGTAATGACTTCCGTTTGATAAGGTAATCTGCGACGTATCAGAACTATCGAGATTGTTGAGGAACCGTGAAGGCTAAGAAAGTATCTCATTTATCGAAAAATCTTTTCGGATTCGGATTTGATTTTCAAAATAATCAACAAATTGTTACTCAGGAAATACAAATATATTTTATTTAATCTGCTTATAATAATAAATATAATTTAATTACCTTAATTGCACATTTATCTTACCTGAAAATATAAAAAAACAACATTTAAAGTTTAACTATATCGCCTCGTCAATTATACCTTATGTTTTATATTTTAAATTCAACAATAATATATATGCAAAGAAATCCGTCAATCCGCCATAAATCACGTGATACTCGCGCCTATCGATAGGGGACATCATTCGAAGTTCTACAAATTTAAAAGAATTAAACTACATTTCATGAAATCTATATAATAATCTATATACAACAAAAATTATTTGATGAAATGTACGCTCATAAATAGAACGACTGCGTCATATTGGATGACAATTTTTTTATTGTGTTAGTAATTCGGGGACTAGGTTTGTCCGGGATCAAGTTCATTAGGGTCCCTTTTTCTGTATATGGCCGGAGAGTGTTTATGAAAAAAAAAACTGATGTATGTATCTAGATAGATAATTTATAGGCAAGAGACCTGAAAACGAGTTGAGAGTTGTAGCAAATTTGCGGGAAATGTCCGGTCCTGAAAGTTACCACCTACCCTCAAGGTTTGTTATCTATCTCCAGTTTAGAAATATACATAATATTTCATACAATCGAGTCGTTTACTACTCTGACGGACCCGATGGCGCAGACGGTAGTGATCCTATCTTGTGCGCCAAGGGTCATGGGTTCGATTCCCAGAGCAAATATTTATATGACGATATTTGTGTTTACTCTGTGTCTGGGTCTTAGTTATATGTATTTAAGTAGTATATTTGTGATTCCTCCATTATCTGGCGTCGGTATCACAAGTGCTTTAAGCAACTTACCACGGAGTCAGGTCAACCTATGAAATGTTGTGGGAACTTATTATAATTAAAAGCTTAAAGAAATCGTAAGCGCGTAGCCGACCTTTGAGTTGATAGGACTGGTTGTAGATCCCTTAAGTGGTAACGGTACGGAAATAAACGCGAGCGAGTTCACAGTTTTCTCAGAAAATAAATGTATACACGGGTATCAAGTTCTATGTGAAGAAAATAAAAAGCAGCGTATATAATATCAATGATAATTGATGTATTTAGCAATGTTCTTCTAACGGGGTTCTCTACCTTGTCGCCGAAAATTGTGTGGCCGATTTAGATCACTTGCAGAATTTTATTACGCCAAATAATCATTAGGCATGTGGTACCGTCAGAGAACAATAGTACCTCCCTCTGTACACACAGCATTATCTGTTGATATATATATATATATATTTGATATTAATCTATAAAAGCGAGCCATTAAGTGAGTAAGTAAGTAAGTAAAATTGACTGTAAAAAATTTACAGATTTCAGATTTGGGTAGGTTGATCTGTTGCTTACCGCACCAGGTGTTGTAAGAGGCGACTGAGATACCAAAACGAATGGCAGTATAATTATCAAAAACAGTGTAACTCAAGTGCACGGGGTGGGGATGGGCAGCAGCATCCTAGTCGCGAAAGATGTGCTCTGCCAACATGCGTGCTCAGCTCGGCAATTATGGTCAAAATTCCCACTTTTTTGGGTAGGCCTAGATCCAGCATTGGACTTCCAAAGGTTGTAATCATGATGATAATGTTGATGACGGATAATCATTTGCTAACTATCATAGAGTTTAGTTCTATTTCTCAATCTCACAGTTACTAACAGTATCTTTGGTTAGCTTTCTATAATAACCTCTTTCCTTTTACAAAAGCGATTCGCTTCTAGCACTTCGGCGACCGCTGTCGCAGCGCGCTCGCTTCGATCGCTCGGCTCGTTTGTCACTTCCCATTTCCCATTCTAAATTAATCTACTTATAGTTATGTTGCTATCCTTCTTACAAAAGGAACCATTACAGTATTAAAACGTTATTCGACTAATAATTAAATGGTCTAGTAAACACTTTGACAAATGATAAATGTCCCAAACAATTTATGACATAATAATAATCAGATAAATATTAATTTTTAATTAAAAAATTGTCATACAAAGTTTTATTAATGTCAAACATAACATATAACAATGTCAAAGTTGTCGGCCCGATGGCGCAGATGGCAGTGATCCTATCTTATGCGCCAAAGGTCATGGGTTCGATCCCCATCCAGTACAAATATTTTATGATTATATTTGTGTTTGTACTGTGTCTGGGAGTTATATATATATTTAAGTAGTATATTTGTAATATGTCCGTAACACGAGTGCTTTGAGAAACTTATCACGAAGTCGAAATAATGTATATGAGATGTTTTGGAAATTTATTAATTAATGTAATTACATAAGTTATCACTTGATTGGCAAGTGATAATCGGCCAAACAATTTTCGGCAATAAGTCAGGATACCAACTATGTAATGTTCACTGTTGGACATAGATCTCCCTACGACAGGGTATTATACCCATAATTGCCACGCTGGACAGGTGTGGTGGCAATTGTAGATCGCAACTTCTAGACGAAGATGCTGCTGCCTATCCTCACACTGTAGTATTAAAACGGCGGTGTTTCAAATGGATAAACCGCCATCTGTCGTTTCCGATACCTTAGTTGCGTTTTGCGACACCTATTACAGAGGTATTATTCTACTACATTGGTACCTATAGCTATAAAGTAGGTAAAATTTTAGAGGCGCCAATTATATTACATCAATCGTATGCCCATTCAACTTGTAATCGAAACCAACAAGACCAAGATCACGGCTAAATCCATGTTGTTGCATAACGTAGTCCAAAACATAAGCAGAGCGATACTTTTAAAATTATACGACAAAGAATATTTTATATATTCTTGCATAAAAACAAATGCTCGTGAAGTTTCAACTTACAGTTGGGAAATTATTATATTCTTTAATGTTTTATAACAATAATAAATAAACGAAAGAAATCAAGGTTTATAGTCTACATCCAACCAGCACTCGCCGATAAAGCTAAATAAAAATGACAGGAATCAATGATAGCTTTCCTCCCTTTAATAAAATTCATTAGTTGTAATTTTCAGCTTAGCTAGACATTGGAAGTCCACTGCTGGACATAGGTCTTAATGAGAAATTTTTGCCCATAATTGCTGCTCAGGGCAATTGCGTACAGGGCAGCTTTCGCGAAGGGGACGCTGTTAAGCATTCCCAGTGCATTTGAGGTACACTGTTTCGGATGGATATACCGCCATCTGTCGGTTCTGTTACCTTAGTTGCCTCTTACGACACCTGGTAAAGAAGGAGGTATTATTCTACTATTTCGGTACCTCACGGCAATCATATATCTTATACAATAGTAGGTAACATGGATCACAGTAATTTATCATCATTTCAGCCGTAATATATTCGTGGATACTCTACTCACAATGCCTACTCTGAGGGCACACACATATACCGCTGTCAACCGGTCTTAGTACCGCAGTCACCTATTAAGACACCTGGCACAGAGGGAGGTTCAATTTTACTTTATAGAGATTACTTTATACGTAATAGAGATTTAGTAAAAGGAAATGGTGAATTAAATATTTATTAAATTTGGTAGGCAGCAATTTTATCGCATAGCTATGTAACTTCGTCTGCGTGGAATAGTTTCTTTGGATACCATACTATTTTACCTTAACTTATATAAACTTTGAACGACATATTTATTTATATTAAATCAATAAACTAAAATAATGTTTCAAGTTTCTAGCTCCAAAAACAGCGACACTTTCACACGATGTTTCATTCTCTATTTCAACTTTTATTTCGAATTAAAAAGTAGCTTTTCTTTTCTCTCAGGCTATCTGTGTGCCAAATTTCATTTAAATCAGTTCCGTAGTTTGGGCGTGCTTGCATAATAGACAGACAGAGTTGGTTTCTCATTTTTTTAGATTTTAAAAGTAAACTCATGAAAGTACAACTCAACGCTATGATCTCATACAATATTAACTATACTATATTATCTGCAATGTTTTAACAGTAGGTCATCAGCAACACAAAGGATTGGATTGCTGTGCTTCCTGAAAGAACTTTACAGGAGATAGGAGGCACAAAGGTCGTCTAAATTGGTAAAAGCAGAGTCCAGTGAAATTACTGGGTAATGTCATGACATAATATCTTCAAGTCACAAAGCTGACAGCGCGCGAGTCTTATCCTTGCGATATTACGAGCGTCTATAGGCTGCGGTAACGCTTACTATCACGCGGTATTCTTGTTTGGTGACCTGGTCTAATAATAACAATATTAAAAACTGGGCTGGCAAGAATAAGGGCAACAGTCGCAATGAAAACGCAAAATAGGTGGTGCAAGAAATGAGTCTAGTTGCGGAAACCAACCAAAGAACATATTATACAATTTATCTATAATTCGCTAGCAGTGCCCGCGTATACTGACTTTCAGGAGCCTTTCTCGATAAATGGAGTCTCCAACACTGAAATAATTTTTACAAATCGGACCAGCGGTTCCTGCGATTCACGTTCAAACAAACAAACAAACAGCTTTTAATATTAGTATAGATTAATGTGTAGTTCATACGTAACACGCACCATCGAGTGTGTTGGTCGAACAAATCAATTCATAGGGCCGATATAAATAAAGTGAGGTATGCGGCCAAAGAGGCGGCTATTTCTGAAGTAGAGATAAATAATTGGTGGTCTGGTCAAGTCATTAGGGAGACCACAAGATCAAGGCCACATTCATATGTAATATCACGTAACATACATTGACAGACAAACAGAGCAATCACTTATCATCATCACCATCACTATCAATATCTACGTCATGAAGTGAGGATGTCATTTCAGTCATTGGATGAACACTGCGAATTTCGCCCATATATGCCGCGTGGGTAAGCGCGTTGGAATCCGAAGAGCGCAGTTCTCGGGACGGGGATGCTGCTGCCCATCCCGCCATATGCATTTGAGCTGCACTGTTTCGGATGGATATATCGCCAGCTGTCAGCTCTGGTACTTCAGTCGCCTCTTACGACACCTGGTACAGTATATTTAAAGCAGAATAAACACTTATGCTTGTCCTGGGTGGGGATCGGACCCATGACGCTTATGATAGGGGTACTACAGAGTGCGCCATCAGGCCAGTTATGAATATATATCTAATGTTAGTAATTTTATTTGATGCGCCAAGGGCCGTAGGTTCTATCCCCACCAAGGACATATATTATTATAATGATATTTGTGTTTTTTCTATACTGTACTGTGTTTGGGTGTCAAATAATTATATTTGTGATTCTTCTGTTATCTGAAGTCTGTAACAAAAGTGGTTTATGCGACTTACCACGGAGTCAGATTAATGAATGAGATGGTATGGGAATATATATAATCATTATGCTTCGGTGTATATTTATGAGTCAAGCTTTTTGCCGATGGCTAACTTATCTAAATCTACAAGTAGGTCTAGAAAGAATGTTTTCAGCAATAGTTACAAACTAGTGGAAAGAAGAAATAAAGAACTCTTTAGTTTAGTTATGTCGAATATTGGAAGTCCACTGCAGGCCAAAGGCCTCCCCAAGAAAGGAGGAATTTTGCCCATAATTCCCTTTCGAGATGGGTATGCTACGCCCATCCCCGCGTCGTGCATTTGAGATATTATATTTCTATCTTTTGATACCTTAGGTACAGGAGGAGGTACTATTCTACTTTTACCGGTAAAAGTAGAATAGTACCTCCTCTAGTTACCTCACGGCCTACTACGTTTTAAAGTGTACCCAGTTATTTTATGATATGAACCATTTTATAGTATTTTATTTTTATATTGCTCTGGGCTTGTTCTTTTGTTCAATAGGAATTCAATAGAAACGAATTAAGCACTTTTTGGCTACACAGTTATATTCACTTTCCTTATTTTACCATTAAAAATTACGATAAATAGCACTCAATTTCACGGTAGATTTAAATTCGCTTTCTGTTTAACATTCTTGATTATAACTATCTGAACACTTATCTATTATCTTGCTTTTTATTGTGCAAAAATTGATATATGCTTTAATTGCTAAGTAAAAAATTGGTCGATGTCATGGACAAGATCTCTGTTATGAAAGACGACATAATATTCAGAGCAGATATTTTGTAAACATCGCATTGGCACGATGATCTGATTGAGGCAAAAATCGTTTGTTTTTAAATATGTAACAAATATAAGAAGAGTCAGACAAAAACTTTATGATATCTTTCAAAGTATAGTTTTAGATACTTATATATATATATTATATTTAAGTCTACATACCTATCATCACATGGATATCACCAGCGCGTTCACAACATTGTGACTTTAAGTCACCAGAAGTTTCACTGCCTCTCTCACCCTTTAAACCAGAACACAACCGCGCGAACACAGCTGTTTTGCGGTAGAAATAGGTAAAAATGAGACCAATGCCGTTGACTTTTGTATCTACATTTATAAAATGAAAAAAAGAATGAATGAAAAACATAATAACAGTTAAACTAAATCGTTATATGAAAAATGTTACGATAATTGCTACCTACAAATTTGATCTGATCTCTTAGCTAGCGCCAAACCTATAAATAAAGTAAGAGGTCATCGTCCCTCCAGTGCATCGGAATAGAAATAAATCATCACCAGTTAAAATTCAAAGCCACCAATTAACTTTAATGGTATTTCACTAATGGGCTTCTGTGCTCGTATGATTAACGACTATTTGTTGGCATTTCAGATCTATAAATAATAGTAAACAATAATGTTTGACCGTGTAATTAAGTTAACTGCGGATTGCAATTGAATACGTGCTGATTGATAGTTTGTGTTGGTGCAAAAAGTTGACAAGGTAGTTTGCTATCATGGCCAATGTTTGTACTAGAAGACCTCAATCAAATGTTATCGCTTATGATATAGTTAGGATCCTAGTATTTAAGGTTATTCAACTTAGTGGCTAATCAAGCGTATTTATTACAACGTTGATGGCAAACAGGTATACAGCGAGTCTCAAGGTAAACTGTGGACGCCTGCACCAGATACGCGATGCGGAATCCTTAATAAGCCCTTGGGAAAAACTCAGCAGAGAGTTCGTCCCTTATTTGAAGTTTATGCGGGAGGAAACTCCTTTAAAATAAGGTTTAACTTCCTACCAATGTCGAACAGAGTCAATAGTAGAAAGTGGCCGAGAGCATCATATCTAAAAGTTTAAGATGCAATTACCATTTCGAATCATTACGATGATATAAATGACAATATAATTTGCATAGATAACGAGTTGGAAAATTGTTTACATCTCCAAGCAAGTACCCAGAATTTGAATGTGCAATTAGAGAGATAGCTATTTGGACACGTCAAGAACACCGTGCCAATGACATCGCTCATCCCTACCGCGGTTGGCACTGCGCGAGCGAATTCCCGGAACGATGTTAAATGGAAGCGATGAGATTGGCGACAAATTGATTTAAATAAATAAATTCCCGCAACATCTCATACATTCACCAGACTCTTTGATAAGTCGCTTACAGCACTTGTGTTACGGACATCAGATAACAGACGAATTACGCCCAGACACAGCACAACATAAATATTTGTCCTGGGTAGGGATCGAACCCACGACCTTTGGCGCACAGGACAGGATCACTACCATCTGCGCAATCGGGCCCATTGATAAACATTATTTAACATGCAACGTTAACTAAGCCGTAAAGTACCGGCAGAGTAAAAGAGAACATCCCCCTGCACCAGAAACCGTAACCTCTGCCATCGATAGCTATCACTCCAGCGCGGTAATTTTGGCCAAAATTCCTTTTTTCTTGGGGAGACCTATGTCCAGTAATTGACGATTAACATATTTTATGTTGGTACTACGCTTACAAGTAGAATAGTATATCCTCTTATAGTAAAATCCAAAAATAATATTTTTAATTGAACCAGGTCGACAAACAAGCATACATACAACGCGTGGTAGTAGTAAGCGTCACTGTCTTGTCTGTCTTGA
>JACJUM010002819.1:2971636-3023785 GCA_020976665.1 Heortia vitessoides
CTATAGTATAATTTAATTGATAACAGTACCTATAGTATAATTTAATTAATAACAGTACCTATAGTATAATTTAATTGATAACAGTACCTATAGATATCATCCTAGGATGTCTAACCTGGTGCTTGCAGCATCAATTGCAATAGGGTAGACCGAGGAACCAAAACCCATCATCCCTAATCAACAAAGGTACCATTTGGATAGAATTTCCGCGTACTTGCAGCAAGGTACCAGATAAGTTAAGTCAGAAATCCAACAATCGACTGTCGCTGTCCAATGGTTAAAATAATAAAGATGATGTTTCAATCGTATATACATGATAATTCACCCGTCCGCTATGACCTTCGATTTGTACCACACAATAAAGTCGTCAATCTGTCTCTAGTTCACATTATTTGCAACGGATCGCTCGCGGCAGATGCGTTTGAGCAAGCGTTTTAGATAAAACAGTAAGTAAAAAAATGGCGCGTGACTCAGGCGCAGGTTTATTTCAGGAATAGGTCGTGATGCATGCCGATACTATGATTCGCAATTTAAGGTGAAGTTTGTAAAATTAAAAAGACTGAAATAAACATAGTATTTACTGTTTTTTTCATGTATTTTTATGTTTGTGTTCAATAAAGTATTTATATTTATTTCTATTATTTTTTTTTAATAGTAAGTCGTTTAAAGCACTTGTGTTACGCACGCCAGACAACAGACAAACCACAAATATAGCTGTGCTTCAATATATATATTTAATAACCATATACAGAGCAAACACAAATATCGTCAACATAAATGTTAGCATTTGGTGGGAATCGAGCCCATGACCCTTGGCGCCTAAGATAGGATCACTCTGCGCCATTAATTAGAAAATATTTTTTAATTAGTGACGGTTCCGTCATCTACTGCATCTCTTTATAAATGGTCTTTTTTAAATTTTTAGCAAGGTAGAATAGTACGTTCTGCTGTACCGTAAAGGTGTCGTTAGAGGCAACTGAGCTACCGGAACTGACAGATGGAGGTATATCTATTCGAAATAGCGTAGCTCAAATGTAACTGTAGAACTTTTAGTATTAATAAAATTATTGATTTTTCTTCATGTTTCTCTCTCAGTTCTGTTAATATCAAACAATCATCGAGTAAATCTATATTTAAGAGAACCTTACGCATTCTCTTTAGTTCGTGTGTCACCACTGAACTTATCCCCCCTTTCCTCTCTCATTCATATCAGGTACATTCACATTGTTTGTAAAGGAAATTAGTTTTGTTTATAATTTATAAGTATTAGTACTTAATTTTTTTATTTATTATTTTTTTCTCTTTTTCCCGATGGTTGACTGGTAGATAAGTTAACATTAACTCCGCCATATGTATATACATCGTTTTATATATTTGCCAAAAGTTATATAAATATATAAATAAAGAACATGAATACATAGAGCGTTCTTTATTTTATAATAATAATAATAATATACTCTTTATTGTACACAAATGAAAACAACACAAGAACATTACAAAAACATGGAATAGTAAGTACAAGAGGCTTATCGCTAAATGCAATTTCTTACAGGCATCCTTTGGATAGAAATAACGTTAAAGCTGGTGGAATAATAAACATACATATAAACATATAATATACTTACATATATATTTACATATAATTTATATGTAAATGTATGAGAATTGACCTAAACCAGATAAATGAATGCGTTATTTTTTATGCAGTGTTTTAATCGTTACAATCATTACATCTCGATTAGAGATGTGACTACTTGCACGCGACAGAGAATTTATCTTACCATAAACGGCTTACATTTCTTTCGCAAGTTGAATATGACAAGTTGCCGACATAAATCTGACACGAACCATCTCGCACTTTCCTTTCCAGTGAAACCGATAATCTATGCCTTAAATGTTACGCTCCTAGACTTGTGATAGACGGGCCGGTCGCATTGAGTTAGTTCTATTGTCGTCGAGGCTAGATCAAAAAGGAACGTTTGCAATTAAGACGTATCGATGGAACTCGCCCGGCGCCGCACGCCGATGACAAACGTAAGACGGCGCTTGATCTGGTAACAGGTATCGTGCAAATAATTTGATACCTTCTTGTTTTCGTAATACGATCTATAGTTGCGCAGATAATTCTATCTTCATTTTTTTTTGTTTATTAGCAAACAGTCCGCGTGATAGTAAGCCTCACAGCAGCCTATAGACGATCATAATATCACAAGGACATGACAAACACATTGGAAGCTTTGTGACTTGAGGATATTATGCCGTATTAAATACCCAGTAAATGACTCTCTAACCCTTCCGACCGAAATATAAAAATGCGAACACTGCTATTTGGTAGTAGATAGGTGAGAGTGAGAGACCAATACACACGACTTTTTGTTTGAAACATATCTTCATCTTAAAAATGCTTTCATAAGACACCATTATATTGCAAATTAAATTCTAGAAGTGCGAAAGCTGCGCTCTTCGATTATTAACATAATATAACCCAGCGCGGCAATTATGTCCAAAATTCCCCCTCTCTTGGGGAGGCCTATGTCCAGCACTGGACTTCCAATGGCTGATATGCTGATTCTTTCTTTCATTTTGTAAGCAACCAAACTTATTACGTAATGGACTATCTGTAAAAATATACAATTTTTTACAATCTAAACCCGTATACAACTCATAGAAATTAATAGCGTTAAACTAAGTGTCAACTGCAACGATGCCGTAGTTCAATAGCAACATGTTTATTTAAAACCACAGGAAATTCTGTCTGTACTCAAATCTCTTGTACCGCATAAATATTGTCTTTGATTACTGCGTATATTAATGAAATATATAGCTATATATCAAGAAATAGCTTGAGGCGATTACTGTGATTTTACGAGAACGTAGAGCCAATTACTCTAGAGGCAACATAAATTGTGTTAGTTAGAAATTGGTTTAACAAATGTATTTAGTAGAAAATATGTGGAATTAAAGATAATAAAGACTTAAAGTGTAATTGAATTACATAAAATTTTATAAACAAAGCATTACGAGTTACGTTGTTGAAGCGACAGGCGCACAATTTGTCTTGATAAATAAAAAAAAATCTGAGAGTAATGTTTCTTTTTTAATTTTAATTAAGTTATCAAATACTATAATGTGTAATATTCTTAATAATAATTGAAACTTCTGATACAAATTTAAATAGGTGATTAGTACGTCAATTATTTTTTCAATGATAGATAGAATAATAAAATAATCGGGCTGATTCTATAGAAAGATATAAAAGGCCAGATAGATCTGGCGCGCATACACGCGAGCTCATGGGATAGATCCCATGAGCTCGCGTGTATGATATTAGTAAGAATGGTAGGCATAAAGAAAAAGTATATACTATAATACGACTATAAGACTAAAAACAAGGTATAGGTATACATATATACCCTGCAATCCGCACGAAACCGTCGGGTGTTGCCAGTATAACATCATATAAATTATCATCGCTGGCACAGAACATACTATATTGGCATTGGTTTCAAATAGTGATTGTGTTAGTAGCTAATTGTTTATAATGTCAAATAATGTTCTTCTTAAATGGTTTATTTATTAGTATAATGGTTAGTTTATTATATTTAAATGGTTCTCGATTAGTATTTTTTCTTTATAAGATGAGCTCGAGAAACATGCATACAGTCCACGGAATAGTAAGCGTCACTGCAGCCGATAGACGCTCGTAATATCGCAACGATATTTCTATCGCGTTGCTAACCGTGTGACTTGAGGATATCATGCCACATTACTCAGAAAATGCACTCTCTCACCCTTCAGACAGGAACACAGGAATGCGAACACTGCTATTTGGCGAAATATGTGAGGTTGAGGTACCAATGCTGGCGACCTTTAGTATGAGATCCACCTCGTGTAAATTAGTAGTACTTTGCAGTTATTTATAATATCAGGGGCTTTATATAATTTTTTTTTCGATTTCTTATACAGTATATTTAGGTTATCCCACTATGGATTTTCAGATAGCTGTTTATCCATCCGAAAGTAGTTTAAATGCAACTGGGAAGGGATGTCCCTTAAGTGGAAAGTAATTCTATGCGATTGTCAATACGCCCGCCCAGCGCGGCAATTAAGGGCAAAATTCTCGCTTCATGGGGAGGCCTATAGGCAGTGGGAATTGTACGGCTGCAAAGATGATGATAATAATGATGTTGATGATGCTTGATTGTTCCGGATGAAACGCGCTATGCGGAACCGATGGTTTTCACTCGAGAGCGCCTCTTTTGAAGCATCTGCGCTTGAGTGGCAGTCGTGATTGTGAAGTGCAAGTGAGAGAAGTGCTCATTAAAATTACCTTTCAAACTTAGGTTGAACCTAAGTATAAAGGAACTGGTGTTTGTTTGTCGTAGTGTTGCAGCCAGCCCAACGGTAGTGTGTTTTAGCTGATGAATCATTAAAGACGGGTTGATTTGTAGGTCTTGCTGAGATGTTTCGCTCAGCCGGCTATTCTTAAAGATTTAGATTAAGCCTTGCCTTCGCTAGTGAGCAATTATCGGACACAACAAATACTCGCCGCTATCAATTTAGATACAAATTGTTCATAGGCGTTGTAGATATGGTCGTAAAGCAGGAAAAAATCATATAAAAAATAATAATGTATCGATGATTCGTTGAAAGGTACCGGTGTCTATCATTCAATTTCAAACAAATAATTAAATATAACAATTCAATTAGAATCATATTTATGATGTTCATATTTGGAAAAAAGTAGTTCAACTAGTGTTGTTACTATTGAATTTTCCTTGATTGAAGTTTTGACGATTGATTTATTATAATATCAGCCATTAAAATAGCCACCGCTGGGCATAGGCCTACCCAAAAAAAAGTGGTATTTTTCCCATAATTGCCGCGATGGCAATCGCAGAGCGGAGCTTTCGCAACGGTATTCTGCTGCCCATGCTCGTGCTGTGCATTTGAGCTACAATGTTTCAACATACCGCCATATGTCAGTTCCGGTACCTTAGTCACCTCTTACGACACCTGCTATAGGGGGAAGAAACTATTTTACTCTGCCTAACGACTTATACAGTTACATTATATTTAAATGAGATGGCGTCATATCAAAAATATCGTTGTGTAAAATCTTAGTATGAATATACATTTATATCTGTTTTATTAACCGATTCGTCACACCCTTTAAAAAGAATTCCAACTTTTCTCAGAATCAAAAATTAGGCCTGGCAATAAAAAAAGAAAAAAGCGAAAGCTTTCCCGAAATATAAAGTGATGTAATCCAATATGATTATGAGTAAAGATACTTTGTCGGCAAAGAGGCGACCTTGCACTGTTTCTCGGATGCGAGCAGAAAATACACTCATTGAGTGATTCAATTGGCTCGAACACATTTCGCTCTGAATACGACCGTCACTGAAACTGTGTGACATTCGCGAGGTCCTATTTATTAACTTTATTGCATTGCTTAATAAGAAGTCAATAGCTACATGCCTCTTCAATTTCGGACTAAATTGAAAATGTCTTCATGTTCAATAAAACTGCTAAATTGGACATATTGTTTCCGGGTCTTCTACCGTCCAATTTAAAATCCTACTCTTCTGGTACCTTACGGCAATGTTTCAATTTGCTTCCTGGAACCGTTCTAAAGATTTACACAAGGTGTTGTGTTTTAAGTCCGTGTTGGCAATCGCAGAGCGCAGCTTTTACGATGGGGAAGCTACTGCCCACCCCCGCCCTATACACTTGAGCTGACTTTTATGCATGGATATACCGCCATCTGTCGGTTCTGGTACCTTAGTCGCCTCTTACGACACCTGGTACAGGGGAAAGTACTATTTTACTCTGCCGGTACCTCACGGCACGGAATGATGAAATAACTAACTGAAACGTCAACAAAAAGTATAAAAGTTAAGAAAACCACCTTTTAAATTCGTTAAAAAGTAGTTTTATTTTTAGTAGTGTAGCCAATATAATATGTTCTATAATTTACATAATCGTATATATTATTTACATAGTATTGAATATAATTATTTGTAAAGAGATCCATAAAAAATTCATGAATAAGAAAAATTGTCTGCTTGTTAGTGGCTTCACTTAAATCCTTGGAAACTAAACGAGAAGTTTCTTTACTTCCCGTTTACTAGGGAATTAAACGATAGGGAAATTGGGATAAAGCACCGCTCTCACCTTGAAGGTATTTTATATTGAGCTTGATATATTAGACACATTAAACATTAAATTAGCATATTTAAATCTCACAGCAAAATCGATCGAGTGAGAAAACAGGTACAAGAAACCAATATTTGAAATGATAGACCTAAGCGGTTCAAGGTTGATGCGTCACCAATTATCGGTTAATAGCACCAGCTCGTGTAAAGTCAATACACTTATTATTGTCAATTCGGCCGTGATAAAGTCGATCGTTTCGCCCATTCAGTCTTGCCGACGCTGTCTACTGCACAGACGTCGTACAGCGGCGGTGGTTCAATAACATCCAATAATAATAATGTTAATATACTCTTGATGTACAACAAACAAACATACATATATATAAACATATACATGCACGTACATATATACGTTAACTAAAATACTTTTACCAATTAATTTGTTAAAAGCTAACACTTGATATAATCGGCAGTTTATTGTATTGGCCGTTGCATGATGCTGGCAACATAGCTGAACATCACGTTAACGTGATGTGTGAATGAGAAGAAGATACTTGTTTTATGAAGCAGAAAGAGAGAGATGATGATAGTGCAGTGATATAAATCTACGTGCAATTGTTGGGCCTAATCTGATAGCCATGTAATTTAGATCGACTGGCCCGATGGCGCAGATCCTATCTTGAGAGCCAAGGGTGGGTTCTATCCCTCACAGGACTAACATTTATATGATGATATTTGTGTTTATTCTGTGGTGTTAGATATGTATTTAAGTATTCAATTAATAAAGGTACATATGAGCTTTAAGCGACTTATCTTGCAGTCAAGCCAATATGTAAGATATGGGAATTTATTATTTATTTTTTGTGTTTTAATGTGCTGCATTGTACTATACATACAATTGCAAATATTCGCATTCTCATTAACTGTTTATAATTAAAACAAAACATCTAAAGTGTTAATTGAAATTCCTTTACTAAATATAATATTTATGTGAGCCCTTGAAATGATTTTCGAAGCAATATCTATGGGGCCAAGCAACGAAAATCTGTAAAACATATTTCGTTAGTAATTCTGAAAAACATCGATCGTTTTCATTGTCGAAGGTAATGTATTCCAAGGTTTTATTTGACTTCATACATTTCTTTACCGCGTCGAATATTAACGAAAATATTAGGCGACCTTTAATTTGTTTTCGATCGCTGGCTTGTAAAGGCTGGATAGCCAAACGCCACGTAAGTAGGTCGCTGTATAATGCGTGCGCATCTGTTCAAGCGGCTAGGAGAACGGTGGCCTTACATGTAACTTTGACATCTTCATTTGTTTAAGGCCATTTTGAACTTAACCATTTAAACAGTGCTAATTATATATGTGAATAAACGTTTTGTCAGTTGGATATCGGCATAGGAGAAGTGTAACCCACTCTGTTTCTAAGACGAAATTATTAGGAATAATCCCCTATGGGAAAGCCCATGTTTAACAGTGGAGGTCTTGCTTCTGATATGTGAAAAAGATATGTGTATTCAACTTATATATATATATATATCTTTAAACAAATATTTAAAAAAATAGCAACATCATAGTCATTACTATTTTTAATGAGGTAATTATTATAAACTGAATATAGCGTCATTAACAATAAATCAAATGCAAATGTGAACTCATGAATGAATGAATTTAGATTGGCGTTGATTCTCCCAAGATTATGATGTCACGGCCGATGTTACAGGAAGAGCGATTGTAAAACTGATGTCAGTTGTGTAAGTCCCTAATGATGTCAACGGCGAATTGATCTCAATAGAGTTTATGGAGAATGTGACGTTTATAGGGCTGTAAATCATGCTGCCAGTGTGTCATTTGTGTGACATTGCTTATGAATATGGATGAACATAGAGCGGCCTTCTTGGAAAATCACGAATGAACTATATCAAGAATATCATAAGATACCTTCACGCAGACGGACCTGATGGCAGAGATGGTAGTGATCATATCTTGTACGTCTTTTAAGGGTACGATCCCCACCCAGGACAAATATTTATGTGATAAAATTCTGCTTAATCTGTGTCTGGGTGTTGATTATACTTATGATTCCCCTGTTGCCGTAACACAAGTGCTTTAAGCGACCTATCGGCATCAGGTCAGTATAAGAGATGTTGTGGGAAGGCCTCCCCCAGAAAGCGAGAATTGCTGCTGCTCATCCAAACCTATGCATTTAAGCTGCACTGTATCGGATGGATATACCGCCATCTGTCGGTTCTGGTATTTTAGTCGCCTCGTACGATATCTGGTACAGAGGAAGGTACTATTCTGATCTGCCGGTACCTCACGGCAATCATTTCTATTACATTAATACAAATCTATAAACGGGTCTCTATTAGACATGTTTAAATTACTTCTAATGAATACATATGAATAGTGAAATTATTACCATTTGGGAGCTATGTCCTCTTCCTTATAAGTATATATAAAGCGTTTATTCCACCAAGCTACATTACATCTACGTTACCAAGGTACATAACTACTGACTGATTGCTAGATATACATAATTATCTATCTTTATAATACATAACATTAAATAAATGGCTTATTGTTTGTAAAATTATCTATACTAATATTATAAAGAGGAAATATTTGATTATATAACATAAAAACATGTATTAAATTTTTTCTGTTCGAATAAACTCCAAAAAACAGGATTTTACTGCTAATAAATAAATAAAAAATACTCCTTTACTGCTCGGGCCATTTTATGAAAATATAATTACTTTATCAAGGGATGTAGTTGTATGTATCCAGTACTCTAGTAATCTAACATGATGGTCCGGTCTTAGGCATAGGGAGAACAGGATACTATAACGTAACAAATAACACAATTATTTTTTTTAATTTTTAGTTTTAACAAAGAGTTTATTAAAACAGAAAATATGAAAAATAATTCTTATAAAATACTCCTTTACTACTTAAGTTACTTTTTATGAAAATAAAAATGTTACAAAGCGATGTATTTGAAATAGGAATTTGATTAAAAAATGGGAGTATCGACAATCCGACATTCATATATACATAATTATTATCGCAATATGCTTATTGTAGTATAAATTATGTATTAATTGGGCACTAAGGCATAAGTAACACGGCAATTACCTAAAATGTTTGTTTTTAAATGATAACGCTCATTATTTTGTATGAGTCATTCAATTAAAATTCACTTCTTACTGTAGAATAGCATAGCATTGAAATCTGATTGAATGACGCAGGTCTTGAGTGAGACTTGTGGAAACATCTTACGTGTGTGCGTGGGGTGCAACCGGTCGAATGAAAAACACGCATAAATAGGTGTTGCGATGGGTTGACTCATGCTTATCAACTTCAATAGCATTATGACATATCGTTATGCTATTGAAGTTGATGAGGTTACGCTTTAAATACGAGAATTATTGGTACAATAAAATTTATTAGTCATAATTATTACTCTGTATAATAAGAGGTGTACCTATATATGGCAATTGTCATTAAAACATACATTAGTGGTATACACCTATCAAGTAGAATAATATATACATATAATCATTTAAAACAAACGTTAGAAAATAAGGCATATTCCACTATTCAAGATATAGCGCGTTTTTTTCACATTAAATTTATAAATATGTTGAAATATCATGCGTGCGCAGTCTGTTACCGCATTAGAGCGGATGCTGAGGGGGCATTTCCTGTCACTGTAACGACTGACCAAACAGAAGCCTATTCATTATTTGAATATATATATATGTTTATTATGTAAAAAAAATTTGCCTATAATTTCAACTCTGGGCAAGCGTGTCGGCAATCGCACAGCGCAGACTTCGTGACGGAGATGTTGGAGCCCATCCCCACCCTTTGCATTTGAGCTACACTGTCTAGGAAAGGTATACCGCCATCTGTCAGTTCTGGTACCTTAGTCGCTTACGACACGTGGTATAGAGAGAGGTACTATTCTACTCTGCCGATAACTCACGGCAAATTTATTGTCTTTTTTCTTTCTCTTCGTCTATGTCCATCCAAAGGGGGCCTGGTAGAGATCGCTCTTAGCGATAAGGTGGCCAATTATATTATAACTTGTCAGTTTTTATTCTTTCTCGTTATTAATGTACTTTTTACGTTCAATAAAGAATATTAATGTTCCTCAAGAAAAATTTAATCAAACATGTTCAGAAAAGTTTTCTTTCCGAATAATTATATGAATCGTGAGTGGAATGTCAACCATTAACATAAATTTTGGAAGGTGCATATAAAATTACAGTTTTGAATTATTGGAGACTCTATCTAGGGGTGCGATATATGAAAGCCATTGTTCTAAACGTTGAATAAATCTTTCTCTCTCTATAATATAGAATCTCTCTATAGAATAAATCTCTGTTTTTAAAATATTTTAAAATACCTTATTTTCATTTATTTACACATTTTATTAGTAAACTATTTTAAAGCCTTCATTTTAAGGTACTGTAAGGCCTAATACAGTTGTGTTACGGATATCAGAGAGCAGAGAAATCACAAATATAACACCCGGCCACAAAGACAGTATAAACGTAAATATTTCTTATATAATTGTTTGTGTTGGGTGAGGATTTCACGAACATTGGCACACAAAGTAGAGCTGCTATCCAATACGCTATTTGGCTTAAAAGATACCATATCACACTATTCGTTACGAATTTTGTGACGATCGTTTGTATTAATAAGAGAACGTGACGAACACACATTTACAAGAGGTAACAGTTTTTCATAGTTCAATAAACAAAAAGTACAGTCAAAGGTTTTTTTGCAACTACACGCTAAAACAGTTTTGCTTTTAAATTATTTAAGACCATTTCATGACCTCATAGCACAAACAAAGCTACAATGGTCCTTTATAGGATTGCCCTATATTCTCATTTCTATTTAAAAAACCGTTTTAATATGGGCCATCGGAACATGACCTAAATTGGAAATTCCCATGAATTGTTCTATTTACGAGTATATGTTTCGTTCTACGAGATGGTTATGTTTGTTTTTATAAATTCTTTATACATAAGTGAGTTGTGTACATATATGTTACCCGTATTATGTGTGACGTATATGTTACGTATTGTCACATAGATTCAAATTCAAATATTTATTCGATCAAATATTTTTCAGTGTATGTATATGAAAGGTTGCCTGTAAGAAATTGCATTTAGCGATAAGGCCACCTCTTGTACATACTATTCCATTTTTTTTTGTAATGCTCTTGTGTTGTTTTTCTTGGTGTACAATAAAGAGTATATTATTATATTAGGTCTTTCAACAAAATAAATTTGGTCCTGACACAATATCTTTTGTCAATCTAGAAAATGGTCGCCGCCCGGTGAAGATAGTCGTTCGATCCCGCGTATTGAAGCCGTTAAAAAGTATTTATTGTTATGAGTAGTGATCGTGTATATGTTAGAAAATATAATTTGCTCACATTTTCGTACGAAACTATTGCTTTAATGTCATTTCTTCACATGAGGTAGACCTCATGTAAAGGTTGTCTGTCTTAGAACCTCACTCTCACCTATATCTACTGACAAATAGCAGTGTTCATATTGCTGTGAATTGTGAGAGAGGCAATAAAATGAATGTGACGTAATCTTCAAGTTACAAGGTTGGCAATGCGCTAGTGATATCCTTGTGATATAACGAGCGTCTATAGGCTCTGGACTCTCTATGTTTGCTTATCGAATTAGTCATAAAAACAATTTCGCGCCTCTTGACAAAGAGAGGCTACTGATTTATTGGGTGACACAATATCGGAGGCGTGTAGTACCTGATGAGTAGAATATCTCTACCTGTATTAGTGTAAGTGGCGAGTAAGGTACCGGTACCGTCAGATGGCATAGCTACTTGTCGCTAAGTCGGGCATTTCCTTCTCGAAAATTTCCCTATTTTCTACTGAGAACAAATTTTTATAAAACAAATATTTATATTTGTTTTTTGTTTGTGTGTATAGTATGTATTTAGGTATTATACTTGTGACATCGTTATTATTTGCTAACTGTAAATAAGTATGTATGAAATGTTAGTGATTTTTTTTTAATCAGACTGACATTCCAACGCATTATCTAAACTATGAGGGTTAGATAATTGAAATTTAGCAACGGGGTTCCTTTTATAAGGAAAGAGAGCATTAAGTAAGAATTTTTGTAAATTCACCCCCTAAAGGTGTAAAACGGGTACGGAAAGTTAATATGAAAAATTATTTGAATGAAATTCAGTATCAAGGTTCTTCATTGAAAGTCATGAAATACATGTTAAATATCTTTTCAAATAACATCCCTTAGTGCGGGGTGCAAAATTAGTATTGTAGTTCTACAACCTAACGCGGATGATACCGCGGGGCGCTGTTAGTTGGATATAACAGTTGCATTGTAGAATAAAAGACTCTTTGTTACCTTTAGGTTAGCGGTCCAGGTGATTTTTTGGCACGTGTCAATGATCCGGGAACAATAAAAGTTTATGTCTTTTCCTGTTTGCTTCCAACGGGATCATGCTAGTTCATGCTAATTATTAGAACCGGCTTCGCGAGTGGGTGGTTCAGGAATACGGAAGTGGAATCAGGTTAAGAAATAGTAAAACCCATTGTTATTTGATATTATCAGGGATAATCTAATTGACCGAGTATATTATAAGCTATAATAATACTTGACGACCGCCCCGAGTTTGTTCAGGTACATAGTATAATTGTATCAGTAGTATTGGATATTTATTTAACGATCTTACAAGTCTGATACTATACTCAAGATCTGTTAGAATCTTACGGTACTAACAGATAACTGTCATATTATAAACAAATAAATAGCTATAAAAAATTACGACTATAAATTGAGATGTTAACTATCATATATCTATCTAAATTTATGTATTTTATCTATTTATTTATTCATAAAATTAAAAATAATATCAATTAATCACATTTTCTAGGTTACCTAGAAGATGTGTGCACGGCTTGTTTTAATTAATTTATTTTATTATAGTTTTAAGTATTTGTTTATTTATATAATTCAAGACGTAAGTGACGATAAAGGATGCAACTAAAAAAAATCATTATATATAATTAAATTTCTTGCTCTTCAGCCGATTGTGTGTTATTTCATGTGGAGGCTGAGGATGACTTGGCCGCCAGAATTTTCGTAATTTATCTCTTAGAAGTAGGAAATCTATTATTAAAAACATCAATGTCTTTACGTTGCGTTTCAGGTCATTGTAGGAACGACACAATTGGGTTATTGGTTTGTAGAAGCATTGTTTTTATACACTTTTAACAGTTTATTAGCTGAACGGATTTTATACTGTGTGGATAGAATGGAGAAGAAGATTTAGTGTACAACAAACCATACTACTTGCGACGGGCAATTGAAACAAGTTGCACATAGTGAGCAAAATTTGATACAAATCGGTTCTATAGTTCAGGAGTTCATCCCGGATAAACAATGTGACAAAAAGTTTTGTTATAACAAGCTATTATAATATACATATGTGTATTTTATTATTGTAGTGCTAAAATAATATAAATCTGAAATGTTATAATAAAAAAGCAATTCATAAATCAGACTAAAGCGTGTGAACATAGCACATTATGAAATCAAATCTATTGGCATTTGATATACCTTTTACCGACTTAATATTTATTAATTATTTAATCAAATTGATATCCAGCTATGGTATTATACTGCAGATTAACATAGGCAGTTGCTTGCCTCATTTTATACATACACCCTGTGGTCAACCCATATCTGTCTGCTTAAAGAATTAAATCTTCCTTCGGATAAATATGGTACAGATGAATTTATGAGATTCAATTGTCTGGATTGTTCTTACTAACTTGCAAATTAATACTACAAATGTTGATTTTGCTTTGGAAGTTAAGATAATTTTAGACAATAAATCTCTATTATTATGACGATATCTCTATGATTATGTCTATTTGATACTATACTGAAGCAAGGACATGGGTTGCTCTCGCTTTGCCAATCAATTAAAAAAAATCCAAGCAATAAAATTGTTCTGAATACATTATATATTAAAAACTTGATATTGATTTCTCAATAAAAACTCTGTTTTTAATCTACTAAAATTTGTTAATTGTACACCTAAACATTTCTATTGTATATTATTGTCAGTAAGTTTTTGCAAACCATTTCAATTATTTTTAGTGTGTCGCAAAAATACACGCACACACGTGTGTATGCGTGTTTATATGCGTAAAAGGAGATTTTGTTATTATCTGAAACATCTCCCCAGATATGTGTTTTTACAATTTTCAATTTAATAAATTAACATAGCGTCTCATATATTGACCGAAGTTTTAAAGTAAGTCGCTATTTTACATATATATATATATATATATGTAAATTTTTTATTTTATATATATATATATATATATTGATTCGGTGATTTGAATGGTAAACGTGACCGTAGCCTATAGACGCTAGTATCATTACAAGGATATCATGTGTCGCGAACCTTATGAAGTGCTATGAATGCTATAATGAGTGAAGATGCTATATCTAAATTTACCCAGTAATTTCTCTGTCTCTGTCACATCTTACAGACTTTAAACCGGAACATAGCCTTGCAAACACTGCTATTTAGCGGTACAAATTGGTGAACTGAGGTACCAATGTAGATGACTTTGTAAGAGCTCTACTTCAAAGCACATACAATTATATTACATAATTTACTAAATAGAGATTGTATAAATGTTTGTTCTAGGTGGGGACGGAATCTTTTAGCACACAAAATAGAAACACCAACTGCGCCATTTGCTCCGTTATTTTAATGATGGTTGATATTAAAATTAAGTCTGTATAGATATTATCGGCAGACGTTATAAACCGCATGTGTTTCATATCATGGCCTCACATTACAATTCAATTCGGTGTACAAACACAGCCATAGCACATGCATTGAAAGCTCCCGATTAATATCTCTACAACACGTGCGTGTCTTAGACATTCATCTCTCTACCATGAGTTCACTTCTCATAGGCTTACAGATTTTTTTTTATTCGATCAGATCAACACCAAATATACAGTCCGCGTGTAAGTAAACGTCACTGCGGCCTATAGACGCTCGTAATATCACAACCTTATAACTTGAGGATACTATGTCACATTACCCTGTAAATTCACAGCTTCTCATACTTCAGAACGGAACACAGCAATGCGAACACTGCTATTTGGCAGTAGAAATAGGTGAGAGTGAGGTACCAATGCAGACGACCTTTTGCATGAGGTCTACTTCATGTAATTAATATTTTCCACAACTTTGAGGCACTTGGCAACACTGTTATGTTAGCTGCTAATATTTGCTATAAAACTCATCATCTATATTCATATATCATCTTCATAGAAAGTCCACTTTTGTACATAGGCCTCCAAAGAATAGGGGGATTTATACTGATAATTGCCGGGCTTGGTGGCGTGGTGGCAATCGCAATGCGCAACTTCGCGACGAGGATGCTGTAGTATTTAGGATGTGCTGTTTCCGATTGATATACCGTCATCTGTTGGTTTCGGTCTCTTAGTCACATAAGACATCTGGTGCAAAGAGACGCATGTACTTTTCTATTCTGCCGGAACTCCACGGCTTAATAAAATTATAAATATAGAAATAAAATCTTTAATGAATATGAATAAGCATGAAAAATCCGACACGATATTTGTAAAGTACTCTACGGTCGTATTTTCATAGACAGTGGTGCCGCCCGTTATCATAAAATAAACTAAACTCTAACATTAATTGTATGGTGATAATAAAGTACACTTAAGACATTAAAGTACAGTATAATACCGAATACGATTTCACACAATTCCGGCAATCGTTCTCAATAGTGACTGCATAATAATATAAAGAAAATATTAGATTTTTTTAAGTAATTGCATATTTAAGATTAATTTAATGGCACTGTCATTTGATTACATAGAAGTAACACAGATACGTTCATTAAAAACATTTCTTTTTCCATTTTTTCCAAATTCATCGCCGTTGTCTAGCAAACTTACAACCTTCACCGACCTTCACCGATCTCACTTATCTGGTGCGGTATAATTGAGAATCATGCGAGATCTCGTGGTAGGGCGCTGAAACAACAACGCCGCAGTAACACCGTACCTACCGATCGCGATCCCACGCACGACGCCGGTGGTCTATTTATTTGAGGCGTCTTTAAATGTCCGCTCGAATTGCTATCTATACAGTCATATAATTTTTTTTCACTGCTCCGGCCTACTATTTGTGAAACGTAAACATTCCAATAATTTTATTTTGTTTCTGAAAGTCTATATTGTTTTTTTCATGTCCAAATAATATGGGATATCGTATTACATTTTGGAACATTTCCACTGGCCGTACCAATAAAACTGGTGTGAACAATATAAATTTTCTCTTTGCTATAAAAGGTGAGTACTCCAATCGACAGATGGCGGTTTATCCACCAGAAACAGTGAAGTTCAAATTCTAATGCACAGGAAGTGGAAGGAACCACCAGCTTGGCGATTGTGGGCAAACAATACTTTGGAATCGAATTATTTTCTGGACCCAATAGTCGACATTCAAAACAAAATAATTTCCCTTAAATTTTACACTACCTTTACGTTTAAAATAAAGGAACTTTAAATGATCTAAAGGACGTAGCTACCAAAAATGTGGATGTCATTTAAGAACAAATAACTTATTAAACTTTGGTGGCTTGGACATGCAGGTTGTTTTCAGTACCGCGAACGCGAGAGAGAGAACAAGAGAGAGACATTTATTTCTTTAGTTAAAAGTTGTAAACGTCTAGTGTAGAGTCTCACTCGCTCAGTCTCTCAGGTGTGACAAATGACAATCGCCAGTTTGTCGGCAACTGCAACGGAATTGAATAGTTGATATATTCCTCCGCGAACCGTACACCGGTATTTGCATAACATTGTGCATTCGTCGGCCGCGGCTTATTTTTGAGGCATTCGGATGCTAATGATGAAGTCCAAATGACTGATGCCAGGGTTGCTGAAATCGAGCGCTATAACTATGTCTTATCAAACAAGAAAACCTTCGATTGTACAATTCATTCGTAATTCAAAACATTTGAAAGAGAATGCATTCGAAATTCAAATTCGTTTTAATTTCAAATTGTGTTCGTGATCTTTTTTAAAGTAAATTACACCTGCAATTTATATTTGAATATTAAATTGATTGGCGTTGTTTTTTTTTTAACTTTAAATTTTTTTCACAATCTGAAATTCAAATTAATGAATAAAAGTTATTCTGTAGTTATTAGAAAAAACATAGTTCTACTGTCATATATCCTTCAAAATATAACGTGACATAAATTAAGCTAACAATAAATATTGTAAGTGATTAAGAGATTGTAGAGTCCTAGAGAGAAGACTTATGAGTAGAGTTATTTGCTATTTATTGATACAAATGTAGTGTATTTAAGAATTTTTATATCTCATTATTTTATTGGAGTTGTTTCTACTAATAGTTGATTTAAATGAATTTATCATCATGGTTACAGCCATTGGAAGTCCACTACTGGACATTAGCCTCCCCAAGAAAGAAAGAATTTTGCCCATTATGCGGCGTTAGGCGGGGGGTGTGACGGGAATGCTGCCCATCCCCACCCTCTACATTTGAGCTATCCTGTTTCGGATGAATAAACTGACATCTATCGGTTATGGTGTCTTAGTCGCCTCTTGTGACACCTGGTACACAGAGAGGTACTACTCTACCGGTACCTCTCAGATTTACCGCTACTTCTCGGCTTTGATTGAATTAATTTCTATTAATCTAGAACGGTACAGTGGCTAGCGCTCTGTGGTTTCACTAATGTAATGATAACTGATAATACTTTGTCAAATTTACACAGTAGTTTCACAGCCTCTGTCACCATTTAAATCGGAACGTAGCAACGCGATCACTGTTATTAGGCGGTAGAAATAGGTTAGAGTGATGTACCAATGCAGACGACCTTTGTAAAAAGTCAGGTAGACTTCTTATTACGTTATATATATATAAAAAAAAAAGTTTTTGACCTCCCTTCAACCACTTCGGGTCGTAAATCTGCTAAAATTAAACTATGATTATTAGAGATTTTACGCTAAAGTGACAACCCTATCAATATTGAAAGCTCTATAAATCAGTCACTAGTATTCTGAACCTAACCAGTCTATTGCAATGTTGCGCGCGACAGGGTTTGGACACGTCGACACATTTTCGCTTTATGACTTGTGACTACCGCTGTTAGATCCAATTGGTAGAATTTTTTTGAAAGCTTATATGAATAGATTACAAATAATAATAAATTTTAAGGTAAGTAGCTTAAAGCACTTGTGTTACGGATGCCAGACAAAAGGAATCACAAATATGCTACTTAAATACATATATTTAACACCCAGACATAGAACAAACACAAATGTCATTATGTAAATAGTTTCCCTGGGTGGAGATCGAACCCTTGGCGCACACGATAGGATGCTAGAATGCACTACATGTTTTTCATGAAAAAAAATGTTGCGACCATATAAATTGAAATGTAACTCTCCAATCTCTTAAGTTGGAACAAACTGCAAACAGTAAATAACAAATCGGTTTAGCAATTTAAATGGTGAGGTTGCCGAGATTAATCCGAAACGAAAAAAAAAATTAAAACAAAAAAAAATAGGTACCAATGCAGACGACTCCAATCAAACTTAATAATGTATCTTATTATTAAGTTTCCGTTTTTAGGGTTCCCTTTGTGTACGGAACTCCTGAGTGCGTCAGCGATCGATGGTGACAAATATCCGATACTGTGACTAGTTGATACCAGATACTCTTTAACAATATTATAGCACTATTATTAACCTTGAAATGAGGTTGTTCAACAAGAAATACCACTTATCAATAGACGAGTAAAATAGCCCAACTCCGTGAACACAATATTGAATTTTACGGCCTATAAATTCGAATTCAGCTGACAGGTGGACATATTAATTAGCTAAATTCTGCAAATAGGTCTATTAGACTTCAGGACAATAATGATCACGTCGCTGTAGCCAACTGTCTAGGTCAAACCAAGGACGCATTGTCGATTTAAGTCTCGTACACTTCCGTATTATCACAAACTAGCTTCTGCCCGCGGCTACGCTGACGTTAAATTTTAGCTTCCTGGCTTGAAAACTGAGAACCATTTTCACATTTCACCCTCTCTTTTAAGAGGTTGGGGGTAGATTTCCAAAAATGCATTATGCACGTTTTTTTTAAGAAAGTGAGAGGTTAGAAAAAGACAAAAAGGAGCCTATATAGGCTCTATCCCTTTAATCTCTACTTAAAACTCACGTCAACTCGTTGCTCCGCTTTGCCGTAAAAGACGGACAAACAAACAGACACAGACATACACTTTCCCGTTTTTAATATTAGTATGGATTTTAGCATTGTTTTGCATAATTTAAGCTGTAAACTTGTTTATGCTATTTAAACCAAATAAATTCAGACAATATTTTATGGGCAAAATTTCCTTTTTCTTGGAGAGGCTTACGTCCAAATGTGGACATATATTAAATAAATTAGTTTAATCCGTTTTGTAATGTGAAAGTAACACATCTATATATATATATTTCTTAAATATTTTTGTATTTAATCTGGTTAAACCGATTCCAAAGGCTTAGTTTCAGATATCATGACTAGGTTAAAGAAATTTCATTTTCTAAATAACACGTGACCGCAAAACAAGTTAAGTTAAGTAAGACCGTTGTAAAAATTTAATTAATAAATTAATAAACAGGAAATCCTAGAAGTACCAATGAAACAAAGGAAATTCTCCGTAAACATAGTGAACTAGTCACAAGCAAAAACAGAACACGGATTTTAAAAATAATTAATAATAATAATAACTTTATTCAACAACAAAAGGAAACTTAAACTAAAATACATTTTGATACTTAGGTACCTAAACTAGGTCTAGCCTGTTCTTATGTTAACGATGACTTTAAGAGAAATTTAATGTTAATGACTTTAGCATATTTCGATCAAGTCGGAATCTCAATTAACATAGAAAAAGAGGAAACGCCAAATTCAACTAAATTTTAAATCAATCTGCTATTATTATATTATAACTAAATAATTTCCATCTTGGTTTTGCGAGGGATGAACCATTATTATCTCGAAGCACGTGTTTACACTGCGTAGTATTAGCATACAATAAGGCATTACATCGTGTAATGACGATCGCTCATTCACACTGACTGGGCGGGCGGGGCTCAAAACTGCATCTACATTATCGTACTTTTAGGGGGGGGGGGGGGAGCGGGTAAAATTTATCAGTCAAATTTAAAATGTCTAGAACTTTCATGAATGGAAAAGCAATGCAAGTGCAAACTATTGTTCCTAATATTCACGAATATTGACAAATGACTGACGAAGCATTGGCACTGATGTTTAGACCACCTAGATCTACCTAGATCCATTTCCCATATACATAACATCTAGGCTACACTAATGCCTATAACTGCGTTCCTCAACTTTTAAATTTAAAAAAACATTTTTTTTCCCACTTTATAAATCTCGTTAATACCTGGTGTTTTTATTAATGTTTGTTGACCAAACGCCTTCCCCACGCCTACTTAGTCATGTGCCATGATAGCCAGTTACAACTACTGTAATATTTCAAGATTTATCTTACTATTTAAATCTGCAAAGAGTAGTATTAACTTCAAGTATGCTTGGTTTTACGGGGTAATAAATATTCAGGACTAGCAGAAGTCCGCGGTTTCACTCACGAAATTCCCTTACCTGTTTTTTAGAAACAGTTCAGGCATTTCTAAATTTATTTGCTACAAACGTACATAAATACAAATCTTGATCATATAGTTCAATTTTATGTAGCGATAATATTACATCGCCTATGCTACTCAGTTAAGAAGTAGCTCTCTGACAGTGAAAGCATTTTTAAAATCGGTCTAGATGTATTTGATTATATTATTAAATAAAAAACAATCAAATTATTCCGCTTTATACTTAACCATTATTTTTGCCTGGAAGGCTGCAAATTGTATAGTTTCCCGTAACATCTGATACATTGACCTGATTCCGTGATAAGTCGCTGAAAGCACTTGTGTTACGGACATCAGACAACAGAGGAACCACAAATATACTTCTTAAGTACATATATTTAACACCCAGACACAGAACAAATATAAATATTATCATATAAATATTTATCCAGGTTCACTGCTATCTGCGCTATCGGTCCGTCAATTTATTATTGCTATCTATGCCTGCAAATGTTTACAATAAAGAGTATTATTATCGAGGTATTAAAAAAAAATAGTACCTTGCAGGAGAAGAGCGCATTCTGCCACGTGGTCTTCTTGTCACTGAAGTAGTAGCAGCTGTGGCCAAGACGAACGAAGCCGGGGGGACACACGTATGACATCCTGGTCGAGTTGCGATGGCTGGAGACCACGCCACCTGTAGAGAACACATTGTAATTAAAGTCTACTAGCTGTGCCCGCGACTTTGTCCGCGTGGAATAGTTTTCTTTGGGTATCATACCTCTTTACCTTAACTTATATAAACTTTGAATGTCATGTTTATTTATATCGAATCAATGGCTTGAAAAATAAGTTTTAAGTTTCCAGCTCTAAAAATAGCAATACTTCCATACAACTTTTCATCTCCCCTTTCGACCCCTCACAACCCTTTTTTTGAATTAAAAAATAGCCAATGTCCTTTCTCAGGGTCTAAAGATTGTCTGTGCCAAATTTCATCAAAATCGGTTAAGAGGTTTAAGCGGGAAAGTGTAACAAAAGTGTTACTTTCGCATTTATAATATTAGTAGGGAAGTAGAGATAACAGTAGTGCACTTGACTTGTTTATATTACCTGGTTGGAAGACTAAGATGATAAGCGGCACCCAAGCTTTATTTTTTATTAGTCTAGGCTGCCAAACAAGCACACCACGTACCAATTGACGCATGCAATTTCACAAGGATCATTGGAGTATTGCCAATCTTGTGACTTGAAGGTATTATGTCACATTATCCAGTAGTTTCACTGCTTTTCTCACCCTCCAAACAACAGTTTTAACATGCTCATGATAAAGATATCTATTGACAATACGTCATTGATTCTACATTACCCCGTAATTTTACTATCTGTCATCCTTCTGACTAAAACTCTGCTGTTTTATGAGAGTGTGCGACTCATTCAGATTTTCCTTTTGGTCGAATTTAATTTTCTTGAAAACTTTTTTTATATTTGTATCGATTTTTTTATTAGGTCGAAAGTACATTTAAAACAATAACAGCTGTTATCATTTCGATTTTGTGTTTATATTCTTGGCCAATACCAGAAACTTTATTTCAAAAAGATTTTCTGTAAATTATTTTAAAAAATATAGTAATTAGCAGATATAGTAATGGTTTAAAATAATATGTTGTTTGTCGATGTTATGAAAGTATAACGAACAATAAATTTTTAGTCAAATGAAATTTGGACAAATAATTGGTTATTAACCATTTCTATTGTCCGGTAATGATATAAATGGGCCCTGCAATAAGTAACGAGAATTTGTATATTCTTTAAAATAACCCCTTTTGTCCATATTAAAGTGTCCGGTTGTTTAAAATATTCCAATAATATATATATATAGTCCGATTGAAGCGAAATTTTTAAATTGACCGCCGTGGGCATATCAACTACATCGCATGTACCTAGTAATTCAGTAGCACCTTATACAGCAAGATGACCAAAAACCGCAAGTGGGCGCTTCCGACGTCAAAAACTAGTTTCGAGTCAAGGTCAGACGTCTTTGTTCACAGTAAATTTCATTAAATTTCATGTCATTTTTTGTTTGCTATAAAATGCATTTTTGGTAGTCACCACATGTCTCCCACCATAATAGGTTAAGTGAATGTGTGTTTTTGCCGGTTATAAATACAGCAAACAATACTTAAGTTTTTATAACGTTGTGGTCACAATTATGTAAACTTAATACAATTTAAACTTCGTAATGAAAAAGGTACCGGCAGAGTAGCATTGACCTTCCTGTATATTGGGTGTCGTAAGAGGCGGTATATCCATCCGAATCAGTGTAGCTCAAATGCAAAGGGCGGGAATGGGTAATTATGGGCTATATTCCAACTTTCTTGGGGAGGCCTATGTCCTGCAGTGGATTTCTACAAACATTGAATGTATACGCTGCTTCAAAACTTTTAAACCTTTTTATTTCAATAAATAAATACAAAATATATAGACCCTTATAGATCAAAGTTTTCTTCGAATTAAAAACAAAATACTAATAATTTAAATAAATATAGAATCTCTACAAATATATTTTAGGAAATTACTTGTTCTGAGTTGTAGTCATCTCAAATTAATACGCGAATCGAAGATCTGGAGCTGGTCACTCTCACCAATTCTCAAAGATCAACAAAAAGCTAAAGTTTTGACTTAATACATATCATAAGATAAGAAGTTATTTGTTAAAGTATGTTTGTTGATATTCTATATTTCCTTAAATTATATTAAATAAATACCAGTAATTTTTAAAATGCAAAGAATTATTTATATTTAAGTTAGTGCTTTTTGCATCGAGGGGTGGGTCATATACATATATATCGTATTATAGCAAAAAGAAATATTCGCTACGTTCGTTTAGTTAAACAACTAAATAATAAAAACCAAGTAGATTAGTCCCCGATAAAAGTATAGAAGAATCAATTATATAATCACAGGCTTTAGGCGGGACTCGAACCTGCATTTCCCTTGCTTAGTAGACACATCCAATTTTTCCCAGTGTTCTCTTAATGCTGAGAAATTAGCGCCATTTATTAATTGTTATAGGTACAAAAAAGCCTTAAACCTTTATAAGTTGAAAGCGGTAAAGAAGAAATAGTTTCTTTAATGTATAAAACCTCAATAGTAATTATTTTTTATTATAAAAAACAAATTAATATCCACTTACATTGTGTGCAGAAAATGATGTAGATAAATGCTGCAATTGCCAATAGGCTCCTTCGTTCTAAAGCTTCCATAATGTTAATTTTATTCACACTGCACAAAGTTTATCACTGGTAATATTTAACACACTTTTTGACTAGCACTGGCACAGGGTATTACTGTCATTTTATAATTTCTGATGTGATAAGAAGTACTTGGTAAGACTATTGGCGCTGCACCTGAAATAAAAAAAAATAGTATTAACAAAAAGTATTTACTGTAATGAAAAAAATTACCGTGTCATTTTTGACCACGTAATTTGTATTTAATTAATTTTTTACGGTGCTCCTTTGTTCTTATGGTGACAGGTAAGTAAATCATTCCTGATTAATTATACCTTTATTTATCAAATGTCCTTGTTTGTATGGCGTGTGGAACTCAATTAAATCAAGATATTTCTTATATGTGATATAATATAGTACTTGTTGTCAGTGGTCCATTCTAGTAAATAACTTTGTTTAGAACGCGAGCTCCTTGTAACACAACCTATTTCTAGCCAGGCCAATTGTGAACTACGTCTATATCATGTATAACGTATGAAGCAGCGTTATAGTTACCATTTGGCCATTCATTCATGATCCGCGTTTCTGGAGTTCATTCTTTCATTCATTCACTGATAAAATCGGTTGTAAGCCGCCAAAAGATAATTCAAGGTGTTACTCATCTGTGACGTCACTGAGAACTTGTCGGTACAGCGAACGCTTTTTAGTTCTTGAAGAATTTATAAAAAAAATATGTATGTCACAGTTTGTCCGGAATGAACTTCTGAATTACGGAAACGGTTTTAATACATTTTTATTTGCTGTATAAAGTTTGATCCAACATAGAGATAGGATAGTTTACGTCTCAATTGATAATCGTAATATCTTTTTTTATGATTAACGTGTAAGTATAGTTAAGAGAGGACAACGTCTGTCAGGAGGGATCGTAAAATAAAAGTGAGTTTAGATGTATAGATGGATAGTTATTTTTCGACGTCGACGTCACGGCTTCACATATCTGATATTTGGCTCATACATTTTTGCGTCTGGAATGATACCTAAATAAACTTTTTTAGTGAGACAGATTTATCATATTTTCTCGATGGAATCAACACAACTTGGCGTACTATTTTCCAATTAGAGAGTAAAACTTCTCTTAGAAATATCTAGAGTTCTTCAAGGATTATATATATATAATAATAATAATTCACACAACATTCTGACGTGACTGTGAGATAAGTTGCTTTAAGCATTTGTAATTATGGACAGCAGACAACAGAGCAATTACACGTATAATACTTAAATATATATACTGAACACCCAGACACATGACAAATACAAATAACATCATATAAATACTTGCCTTGGGTGGAGATCAAATCCACGACCTTTAGTGCACAAGATAAGATCACTAAAATCTGCGCCATCGGACCCGTCAATAGAATAGACTAGCCAAAGTCTAATTTCTAGCAAAGACTGGGTTTAGTCTAACATTAACCCAATCTTTTAAACAATTCTACGTTAGGTGACCTAGATCATTCTCTTGGTCAGGTTAACAATGCCGGCACACAAAAATGTGAGGAAAATGCTCTGAAATATTTCCTCAATGTGTGTCAAAGGCAACTAACCGCTAACTATGCAGACCTCAAGCCTTTGGATGTGTTGTGACAAAACCATTATGCGAAGAGAGAACTTGCTACCACAGTATACATTATTTAGTAAAGGAATTTAAAAGGGTTTGGTGATGTAATATTAGATACTAATATAAAATAATATTTCCTACAACATCTCATTGACCTGATTCCGTGATAAGTCGCTTAAAGCACGTGTGTTACTAGTTTTATACTCTGCTGGTACCTCACGGTTCTTCTAGATTATAATTATAACAAATTTACATAGCAATGTAGAGAACATTGACAGGACTCCTTGATAAGTAGCTTAAAGTTTTATGTTACGTAAATTAGGCAACAAAGGAATCTCAAATATCATATTTAAATATATATTTCAACAATTGTTTGTTCCAGGTAACATCACATCCACGACCCTGGTCGCAAGACAAGGACATTGCGGAAAGCGCCAACGGGTCCGTCAAAATGGATATTAAGTTCCGAATGATTTTTGGCGTACACAAAGACTATTTTTGTACTGTTTGGCGTACACAAAGACTATATTACGTTAACATAAAGACTATAGTCTGGAATTGCACACAGGCTACTTTTTTGATCTTGGATGTACGTACGATTCTCGCGGGATAGTCATATTTTGTTTTCCAAAAGCATTGACGTGGGTTGATACCAGGATAAAGAAAGTTCCCAGTGCTACGATTAAAGGTGAGTGAGATCTACGTGAAAAAATCTCGGTTGTTAATTTTTTCCTTGCATAAAAATATCATCATCATCATTACATCAGCCATAAGACGTCCACTGCTGGACACAGGCCTCCTCAAGTAATCCCCAATAGGACCAGTTGTATGCGGCCTGTGTCCATCGCGATCCTGCGGTTTTAGTCAGGTCGTCTGTCTATCTTGCAGGTGGACGCCCTACGCTGCGCTAGCCGGTACGTGGTCTCCATTCCAGAACCTTACAACTCCATCGGACATCGGTTCTGTGTACCAAATGCCCTGCCCACTGCCATTTCAACTTACTAATGTTTACAAATACAAAGATCTATTATTTTACCACGATATGGAGGTTGTGAATTTAAAATAGATTTGGAATATATATCAATATCTGTTATTAGTAGAAATATTCAATTATTTGTTTTTAATACTGATTAGTAATAGCGCGCCGCGGTTTTACCCGATTTAAGTTGTTAATCAAACCATCAAATCATTTATTCGTAGCGTGATGATATATACTAATATTATAAAGCTGATGAATTTGTTTATTTGTTTAAACGCACTAATCTCAGAAACTGGTGGTACGATTTTAAAAAATATACCAGTGTTGGATAGTCAAATTATTGATGAAGGCTATATATGCTTTATAATATTATCAAAAAATAGGGATCTGATAGAATAAAGACATCCTCAAATTTCCCAAGCCCCCCCCCCCCCCTCCCCCCAAGTCACTATTCCTCGCGGACGAAGCCGCGGGCACTGCTAGTAGGCTATATATACCATTTCTCGATAAGTGTGCTATGCAATACTGAATATTGCTTATCTATACTTAACCGTATAATCTAATAGTTTAGGTCCTGCGTTGATATGTGAGTCTGTCAGTCAGCTTTTATATTTATTCTATTTATCCGCACGAAGTCGGGGCGGGTCGCTAGTCAGAAAGAGATTGATATAATTGCAGAATATTTTGTATTACAGAACATTTTGGATCTCAATCTCTGTCTATAAATATAATAAGTAGATCATCAAAAATTAATTTGTCTTCTATTACATTTTAAACGTACGCATTTTATTATGCGAGTAAGTAGCTTAAACCAATTCCATGAAAATATGCCATCGGCGGGAAACGGTTTTCCCCGGAAACATAATTTTGGCTTGCCATAAATCGGGAGTGTTAGCTGAACAATAAACCTACTCTGTATATAGCATTGTGAACGCAGTTTATGTCCTCAGCTACGACCTGAATCTAGATTCCGCAGTGTTAAACTTTCTAACCTAAATTTAGCCTGTCGTCACCCGACTATCGGGCATTCAATTAATTGTGAATCTAGCACAGTTAGGTGGTAGGTGGTAAATTTATTTTTAGGATTAGAGATAAGATATATATTTCATTACTACATTCATATCAATCATTATTTAGCCGAGAAGTACTGGCAGAGTAGAATACTACCTCCCCCTGTACCAGGTACTCTGTCAAAAGAGGCGTCTAAGGTACTAGAACCAACAGATGTCGGTATATCTATTCGAAACCGCGTAGCTCATATACACAGGGCAGGGCAGGCTGCGCTCTGCGATTGCCGACAGATATGTCTCGCAGTAATTATTAGCAAAATCCCTTATCCCCCCTTTCTTGGGAAGACCTATGCCTAGCAGTGGATTTTTTATTGCTGATAGGATAAAGCTTTGTTGAAATGTTTTCTTTTATATGACTAAGTTGACAAACGCGCGTGCGGTCCGGGTGATAGTAAGCTACTTCGCAGCGTATTGACGTACGTAATATCACAAGGTTATCACAAGAGTGTTACCAACCTTGTAACTTGAACATCACATTACCCAGTAATATCATTGCTTTTCTCAGCGCTCAACACACTGCTGTTTGCAGGTAGAAATAAGTGAAAGGTACCTACGCAGGTGGCCGTAATGCTAATTCTGAGTTAATTAAAATGAAATAGATTTCCTTTCACGTATAATATAAATGGTTATTCAGAACAGAACATATGTTTTGCTGATTGCTCACAAAAACTGCAGTAACAATGCCATTACTGGTATATTTTTGTTTGACACAAAGCAAAAAGAACTTGGCAATTTGCTTCTGAAGGAATGGTTTGTGCTGTGAAATCGTAAATGCTGGCGTAGTCCCAGGTGATTGATGAACTTTCTCCGGAACTAGATGGGTTGGTGTACCGTCGTATTGAAAACGTGTTAAGTTTAATACATTCTATCATAAAACGTGCAATATTGTTTAACAGATTTTGGGAAATATTTATTTTTGGGAATAAAATTTGCGGTATGGCGGTCAGGCGGTACAGGATAGGACGCGACAGATGCTGCAAATGTTGTTGTAAACAGTCGTATTGCATTTGAACTACGCTATTTTGGATAATATACCGCCATAATTTTATAAAAGCTGGCATAGAGGAAGGTACTTTATTCTATTGGTACTATTAATATATTTACATGAATTTATTGTTGAAACTCACTGTTTTATTAAAAAGAAACAGAATTTTGACATATTTTTTATCGATACTTAATTTCGAGATTCGGCTCGCTCGCTTTCGCTGCTTTTTTATTTTAGTTTCCCGTTTATACTGACTTATTTATTTTTGGCTATCATAGTATCATCCAAACTATTTGTTTTTAAACATATAAAAAGGGTTACTTTGTACGATTTTATGTAAAGAGTTCATTTACGCCATAACGTCATTTAAAATAATTTTAAGATAAATGTACTTAAAAAATATTATTATAATTATTATTTAATTACATGTCAATCAACTATCAGCTTTTATCAGTTTCTCCATCTAAAACTCGACCTTAAGAAATCGTATCAAACGAAAATCCTTGTGTTTTCCATGTTATTCTAAAGGTTCACAAGAATATTAAATATCTATTTATATATTATATTTGTGATTATTTTTTTGTTTAATGTCCTCAACGCAAGTGCTTTAAACGACTCATCTTGGAGTCACAATAATGTACGTGAACTTAAGTAACGTAAGTTGTTGTGAACTTAATATTATTACTTAGTTAATACTCGATTACGATTATCCTGTTATAAATAATTTGTCTTAATATATTGTGACAAAATAAATTTCAGATAACATGGTTGTGACCGAACGTACACGCACTTCGAAACTGCACAATTTCTTTACTGTTGATGCACCGAGACGAGTGACGTGCCTGTCTGCGTTGGACAACCATAGTTGCAGTAGAAAATATTGCTTCATTCCACAGAGAGGTGTGTATCAGATCAGTGATCACTCTAGAAGAGAACATTTTTATATTGTTTACATTAACTTTTTTATATTGTTTACATTTTGCGATGCAGAATTTCAAATATTCATTATAAATGTAAATGAACTATTTACGATAAATATAAACAAATAAGTCACTTAAAACACTTGCGTGACGGATGTCGGACAACTAAGGAAACACAAATATGATATTTAATTACATATTTTAACGCCCAGGCACTAAGCACACAACACTCATCACATAAATGTTTGACTTGAAGTGTGATCGAATCCATTACCCTTAGCGTGTATGATACACAACTAAATACGCAAACGTGCCCGTTGAAGAAGTCTCATGAAAAATATTTCGATTGTTAGTCATGTGGAAATATACCAAAACTTTATTGTAAAAATGTATTTTTCTTTGGTAGGGTTCTAAGCTAAATGTTGTAAAGTTTTGATATTTAATCTATAAAATAAATATGAATAAGTGTGAAAGTTAAATAAATAGGTTACTTATTATTTGACAATTGAGAGTAGTTTATTACACATACTTTATTTAATGTATATCTGGGCACTTTTTTTGAACAAAACAAGAATCCTGTTCTTTAAAAAGGTTGTTATTACTTATATAAAAATTACAATCAAGAGATTTGTATGTATTTAATCATTTTTTATGTTTATATTACACAATGGTAAATAGGAATTATATTATTTGTAAAGTACAAATAAATTGTAATAAATTTTGTTCCAAATTAAGTTTAAAAGCACTAATACCAAAACCATACCCTCTCCCAAACAAAAAATTGTCGTAAAAAATGTAGTATACGAAATTCCTAACCTACCTAAAAAACCTACCAAATGCGCAGAAAAGTTTAACGATGCTTATCAAAGCTTAACGGAGTGTGTTGTAACTAACAGAACACTCACCGAGTTAAATGTGGTAATTATTCTCAATGCCTTTCAGAGGAGCCAACCTAACTTCATCATCATCATGATTGTATCAGCCGTTGGATGGCCACTGTTGGACATAGGCCTCCTCAAGAATGAAGAAATGGTGTCCATAAATACTGCGCTGTGTACGTGGTGGCAATCGCAGACCTGGAATGCTACTGCCCATTCCCGCCAAATGTATTTGAACTACACTGTTTCGTAGGGATACACCGCCATCTGTCGGTTCCGGTACTAAAGCAGATACTAAATCTAACTGTAAACCTAATAAGTTAGCTCTTCATCGTGCTCAAGCTCAATGAAGGTTATCGAGTTCGTCACACTTAATATGCAATTTCCCTCACGCTTTGAACTCGCCGACGTTTAATATAATAATGCAGTTTGAGTTAGTTGAATTTCATGGTAGTACACTTATGCAATTTAATGCCTTGCCTTTTATATAGCTATGACTTGTTCGAAGGTACCTTACATTAAAGATTGTCTGCATTAGTACTTCACTCTTACTTATTTTCTATCGCCAAAAAGCTGTGTTCCAGTCTGAATGAAATATGGCGTAATATCCTCAAGTCACAAGGTTGGCAACGCGTTAGTGATATCCTCATGATATTACGACGTTTATAGCCTGCGGTGACGCTTACTATCACGCGGACTGTATGCTTGTTTGTTGATCTAATAAAAAAATAAGGTTGATTCATACATAACTGCCAATGTACTCCGTCGATAAGTGTCCAAGGAAAATGTATGAGACATTACCTCATTTTGTATTCCGATGCCACTCATTCATCAACAACGTATTTACTCTATCTTGTTCTTGTCATTACCAGTTTTAATTCATGTACATTGAGTACTTAAATGAACGATAAAATTGTAATATATTATGTCGCGCGTGACCTTGTGAATACAGTCGTTTCTTTTCCACGAACGTATTCAAATTCAATTGTCAATTAGATTATTATTATCTACGTATATTATACGTATTTATATAAATACAATTTATGTGTCTATTTGTAATTTTAAATTATTTGCTTGCAACTTAATGCATATATACGAATAAACAGTACTGATATAAAAGTGTATTTTTATGTTTGTTTGTTACTAATCTCTGAAACGGAGGGGCTGATTTAACGGGACTTTCACTGGAAGATAGCTGATGTTATAAAAAGTTACTTCAAGTACTTTTATTGTTTATTATTTTTACGAAAAGCGGGTAAAACCACGGGGCACCGCTAGTACATATTATAACCCTTTTCTTTATTGTATATAAACAGGTAAACGACATGTGGAATACAATTTAATTAAGTTAAATAAACCGTTAAAAAGTAGTTATTTACAGATAATAATATAAATGTTCGTGAGGATACATGGCATACTTCATCGTCATTATGTCAGTTGTTGGACGACTACTGATGGACAAAAGTCACCTCAAAAGAAATTTAACACTAAATTGGCGTGCTGGGTAAGCGTGATAGCAATCCAGATAGAAGTTTCCTAGGAATACTGCTGCCCATACCCGCCTTGTGCTTCTGATATACTGCCACCACGTCTGTCAGATCCAATACCTCAGTCGTATCTTACATCTGGCACAAAAGAAGGTACTGTTCTACTCTGCTGGAACCCTATAGCTTTAAGAGCAAAACATCTGTCAACACTATTCCTATCGTAAATCATTGATCGGAGTATTTCCAAGTAGCCTAGTCGAGATGCAGTTGCAAAAGACAAGCGGTCTGATATATTCTATTCAGTTTTGAGATTATCTCTAATAGTGATAGAAGGATATTTATGATAACTATGTACAGGAAATGCTATTGTTTAGCTATTCCCTTTCACCGCTGTACCGGACTTTCTACATTACCTTTCCAATGCGATCGTGCCTATTAAGGTGTCAATATGAAAGATAGCTCGTTAGGTTGCACCTTGTCGTTATATACATATATATATAATTATAAAATTTGAATAAAATTTTTGTAACTTAAAGGAAACTATAGTACTGGCACAGTAGAATTGTACCAAGTGTCGTAAGAGGCGACTCTAAGGTACCGACACCAATAGATGGCGGTATATCCACGCAAAACAGTGTAGCTTTAATGCAATAGGGCGGGAATGCCGTCGGGAGTTCCGCTCTTCAATTGCCACCACGCTTGCCCAGCGCAGTGATTATGGGCAAAAATCCTCGTATCTTGGGGAGGATTATGCCCTACAGTTAAGTCTCTATGGCTGATGAGGTGATGATGATATAATATTAATTAAACTAAATTTTACACACAACATACATAAATGAATTACTCATTTATTGTCTAAAGGCTTAGGTGATTGAATTCTTCTTGGTTTTATAAAAATAAAATAATTTTTAGTGTACATTTTTAATGAAAATATGGTCTGATTTCGACCTGAGGGCTACCAGTGGCAGTAAATGAATTCATATAAAAATTATTAATTGATCCGACTCTAACATAAGTAGCTGAAATCATTTGTTTTCCGAATATCAAACAACACATACATACATATGTAATAAACAGACCGAGAAGAAACATAAATGGTCATCACATAAAAGTGTATCACATTAATGGTCATCACCTAAATGGTCATCACATAAAAGGTCATCACCTAAATGGTCATCACATAAAAGGTCATCACATAAAAGTTTATCACATTAATGGTCATCACCTAAATGGTCATCACATAAAAGGTCAACACATAAAAGTTTATCACATTAATGGTCATCACATAAAGTTTATCACATAAATGATCAATATAATGTCTTGAATAATATTCGAAATCTGAATTGCAACTTTTACATTTCGTTAAATTGTTTAGATTTTATGTCAAACTAGCGACCTGCCCCGGCTTTGCACGGGTGCAATGAGGATATTTTTAAACCCCTTTAAGGTGTACAATATGGCCAGCGTTTGCAATGTAATCGCAAAAAAATTGTTTGGTTAAGACATCAAATTGAAAACCTCTAAAATGATCAGTGTTTCTCTACTATATTATTCATGTATTTTACTTATGTCAACAGTCTTGCCCAGCGCCTTTTGTTTTTTGTCAAACCTTTTCCACTTGTGGACTTCCAAGGGCAGGTATGATGGTGATGATGATGATTGCACTTATAAATCTTCCTCTTAAATCACTCTATTTATTTAAAATTTAAAAAAATAAAAAGCAAACATAGGGACACACAGACGGCGGAAAGTGACTTAGTATTATACTATGTAGTGACAAATAACTATATTGCTTTTATTTCGTTCATCAATTAAACATCACTGCAAGACAAATCTAAGAAATAGAAACTACCATTAAAATACTGGAGACTGTCACTCAACACAGCACATTTGACATGAGATTCTGGAGAGAGAGCTGGAAGTGTTAATAATTGCTAGTCATTTGTCCTAATCCAACATAAGCAGTTAACTTTCATTACTTTCATCATCATCATACCAGTCATTGATAGTTCTTTGCTAGACATAGGCCTCCCCAAGAAAGGTGGGATGTTGCCAATAATTGTCGCGCTGAGCAAGTGAGTTGCAGTCGCAGAGCGCAGGTTTCGCAAAGGGATGCTGCTGCAATCCCCACCATTTTCATTTCAGCTACAATTTTTAGAAGGATATACCGCCATCTATCGCTTCTGGTACCTTAGTCGCCTCTTACAACACCTTGTACAGTGTACTCTGCCGGTATCTCACGGCAATCATTGCTTTAACGTCTGGTATTTCTATATTTATTTTTAAAAGATAAGGAAAAGAAATGAAGATCATATACCGATGCGGTTTGCGGATCCAGAGCAACTTGGCATGCCCTCAAAAGTACGACACAGTTCGAGATAGTTATTGCATACCGTTTGACCAAAAATTCATAATTTTGCTTGCTGCGAAGGTTCAATTACCACGAGCTCTAATTTCGTTTTATAATCTGTGCTTTTACAGTTAATCTCTATACTAATCAGCGGACTTTCTTAGCTTCCTATCGATGGTGAAAATATCTGAGTTACGATGCTGGACATTTGAATGGAGCTATATATTATGTTTTTAAACACAAGGATGCAAGTTAGTTATTTAGCATAATTACCACGCATTTATTTACTTCACCTGTGTGTTTGTTTGTAAACAAAAGTCAAGGTAATTTAATAAAATAGGCCTATCAGATCATCTTTAAAAAAATAATCTTATGCATGTCTCTCTCGCTTCCTTTACTAGCATAAACCCATTCATACACGCTTGTTTATTATTAGTACTTCTGACCCTTCTTTAATACTTCTACCTATTTAAGGTATGTTCGTCTAGGTGGTCCTACACCAAATCTTCCTGGTATACCTACCAACTTCCGCTCTATATATCTGCGCAGCCATTCTCCTTCCATCCATATTTATATTCAGATAATACAAGAAAGGGAAGAGAAATTTCATAGCCAACAAAGGGTAATTGTAGTGACACTGTTAAATAACAAGTATGTATTACGGAACACCAGTTGCGAGACAGTTACTGTCGCTTAACTATCTTCAGTGGTGCCCGCACGACTCTATTTAGCTGTCAGGGGCACGTTAAATCATGTCGTGTTGTGCTTTTGCTTTTCTCTTTACCAGACTAACAGGTCTATTAAGGAAACAGAAGGCGTTGAATTAACTTGTTACTGAATTGTTTATTAACTTGTGTGAATCGATGGACCTTTTTGGATTGTGATGCCACACTTCATAAAGTTTGACGTTAACTACAGACGTTAACACAGAACCTGCATTGCGCTTTCATGTTTTCACAACGCTTTGAACTTTGGCCCCTGTCCTCCACTTGACTCCGTAGATCATCTTTATCACATCATTTATAAAGAAATTTCTTCAGCGGAGATACATATAAGTGAACCATATGAGCTGACTGTTTTGAAAATCCCCGATCATTTTTAATAGATAGCTATATTTCATGAGACTTTTTTTATTAGACCAGGTTGAAATAAGCATACAGTCCGCGTGGTAGTAAGCGTTACTGCAGTCTATAGATGCTCGTAATATCACAAGGATATCACTAGCGCGTTGCCAACCTTGTAACTTAAAGATAGTATACCACATTACCCAGTAAATTCACTGCCCCTCACCCATCAGACCGGAACACTACAATGCGAACACTGCTATTTGGCAGTAGAAGTAGGTGAGAGTGAGGAACCAATGCAGGCAAACTTTCGTATGAGGACCTATATCCTATATATATATATATATAAATATATGTAAATAGTATTTATAGCAAGATGACGCTTTCTCGTAAAAGGCTTCGACAATAACAGTAGTAACTTTTTCTAATGTCGAGTAACATAAGTTATACTGTCGTCAATACAATTCAGTTAATCTTCTTTGAAGCCTTGTAAGGTGAAACACGATAGGTGAAACGATCGGACATGTGGCTCAATTTATCAGTCACGATTGCTCATTAATATTATAGCCATTCATCTTCTCGGTTCATTCAATATTTAATAGTGGTACAAATTGGCAATAAGATTCTTTATAAGGTAATCCAAGTTATAAGGAACTTATATGACTTATATCAAATCGACGGTCATAAATTCCATTGTCGTAAGCAACGATGTTCAGGTTTACAAGAAGAACAGAAAAGAAAATAAAAACAATTACTTTGTTGTAACTTTATTGTTTGAAACGCTATTTTTAATTATGTACAAGTTGTTTTTAACTAACATTATTGCAATCGAAGCCTCTAATAATTAAAACTATTAACAAAAGTAGGTAATAATTAAATACACTTTTGCCCATATGTCCCTTACCCCAATTGTATTCGTAATTGTCGAAATGGTGCAGTGCCAGGATGGACAGCGGCTTTCTTGTCGAGACGCTACGCGGAATTATTTATATATATACAACAGTGGACGCTTCATGGCTAATATACATGTTTATGTATTAATTAATATAAGGATTTATTTTTTGTATTGTAATTTAAAAGTAACAAACAACTAGACCCAATATATAAACACATCTAGACATGTCCCCTAGGCCTAAATATATACAGCTGAACAGCTTTATCTGATTTTGTGTCGTTTCAAACAAAATTCATTAGTCTACAATTTTTAATCACTAAGGTTATTAACACCTTTACCAGTTATATTTTTCTATCCTGTTTTGTAGATTAATGAGGGGAAAGTTAGGCAAATAAATAGTGCTATTTAGCTGTCGTCCGTCGTCATAACTCATTCTCAGCGTTTGCATTTCTTTTCACGGCATCGGTGGCTTGAACACTAAATCGGTAGATTCAACCAACATTTAGTTTGTTAGTGCTAGTATTTGCTATTTTATTTTTGATTTTTGTGGTTATCAGTTTTTTACTAAAATTAGCTGAGGACATTTGTATATTTATTGATCGTTTGCATACACCTCATTCTCACAGATTTCTGATTTTAAATAGCTATTCTCGCATTGCTGTTCCGGTGTGAAAGGTAATTACTTTGTAATATGGCATGATATCCTTAGGTCGGTTAACTATTATTTAACAAAATATCATTTTACAAATAACGTTTGAAAAACTTATCATTTGACAATTTTTTTTGCAAACAATACCTTTAAAATAAAAACTCGACATAATGTTTCACAGGTTTCGCAAATGTAAACTTTGGAAGTATATCTTCAAAATATGAATTGCCCTATTGCCATTTTGTTCCAGTTGACCCTACATATTTTGTGAAATAATGTTTTTGCATAATGACATTTTTTTAGTAAATATGTTATTGTCTAATGTATAGTTTATTAAGCAGTTATTTGTAAGATAATACATTTGGCAAGAATAATTTTGTCAAACGTTATCTTTCTAATGAAAATTAGATTATTGTCGAATGATTGGAGATTTCTCAACTCATACGGTAAGCGATATGCTGGTGCATGGTATCAATAATAATAATAAATTTCTTACAACATCTCAAACTGAACTGCCTCTGTGATATGTCGCTTAAATCACTTGTTTTACAGACATCATACTACAGAGGGATCACAAATATACTATTTAAATACATATATTTAACACCTAGACACAGAACCAACACAAATATCAATATATAAATATTTGTCCTGGATGGAGATCGAACCCACGACCTTTAGCGCACAAGATAGGATCACTATCATCAGCGTCAAATAATTCAAGTAAATTCGACTTCTTAGTTTAGGAGCAGCAAATAATTCCTCGCCCAGTTGGTAACGTCAGGAGAAATCCAATGTGACGTGCTAGCTATGTTAGTACAATACCAACGAAGCCTCATTGTTCCGAGGCTATGACGGCTTTCTCCGATGCCATTTACGTCTTGTTTTCAGGGGCGAGTAAGGCTCTTGTTTGTCAGTCCTTTTTCGTCTTATTGCATTTTCTATCGACGGTACATAAATATTAACTATTTACTGTATTGTAATGACCGTTAGATTATGTTAATGTAATGATATTATTGTAATTTTTAATAGAATTATGAAAAAGTGTCACTTTTATTTACTTTTTTTGTAACTATGTGCTTTATGTGTATATGTGTGTATTTTTATTCTTAATTTGTGCTAAGTACACCTCAAACTTTCACCGGATTCTACATTATCTCCAGCTAAAGGTATAAAGGACTGTATTTAGCGATAAGGCCGCCGCTTGTACCTAATGTTCCATGATTTTTTGTGTTTTTTAATTGGTGTACAATAAAGACTATATAAAAATAATTGTTTTTTTTATATTTAACTTATATCTCCCTATTGATTGGGGTAAATTAAACATTCACGCGGCCTAATGTCCAAGCGTTAATAGAATTACGTAAGAGAGAAATGTTATTGACTATGCTACAATTTCTTAAAATAACCGCCTTCTGTAAAACAATGTAACTTAGTGGGTTTATGTCTAAAAGTTCTAAACGATAATAAAAAAATGATTCTTAAAAATATAATGTTTCAGGAATTATTATTGATTGCAGTTGTTTCTTGAAATTTGAACGACTACTTTATGATATAGTCTTTCTTTTGGTTATTGTGTAATAAACCAAAGTACGATTTAACGACGCGTTTGTTGGAATGTCGGGTACCTTTTGGGGTTCTCAAGATGGTAACTTAAACGTAAAACTTAAACGGACAGATTCCAATTTCTATCTTCCTCTCACGAACGTAATCTCCTAATTCTTCTAATACTCGCTCGCTCTTAACTCCTTCTCATCACTCTAGTTTTTTGACAAACCCTCTTACAGTGACAGCTTTACGACTCTGGAACGAGCTTCCGTTGAATATTAAGCAATCCCCAAACAAATTTAACCTGAAACGCTGTCTCCGTACTTTACTTTACTGATGCTGCTTCTCTAACTTTATAACCCTATTTCTGATGTACGTTATTTTATGTATGTATGTATATTTATATATATGTATATATATATTTTTTTATATCATATGCATTTATTGCGTTCATTTATACAAATATATATGCCACGTTTATCTTTTTTGTATATATATTGCCTGCACCACTATATATATATATTCTGTTTTGTGTAATGGTTGACTGGGAGATAATGCCATCTGGCATTAAGTCCGCCATTTGTACATTTTGTGCAATAAAGTTAAATAAATAAATTAATTTATATCCATCTGAAACATGGATCTGCAGCTTAAACGTACAGAGCAGGGAAGGGCAGCGCAATCAGCAAATTAACTTCATTCTTAGGGATGCCGAAGTCCAGCAGTGGACTTCAAATATACTATGATAATGATGATTTGTCCATAAAAACTCGAGCGGTTTCAATGTAAGTAAGGTCGCGTGATAAGCGAAGGTTCCCTCGTGCGCTGAGATGACACGTGAATATATCATACCCATAGCTATTATAATAACTGCATAAATTGATACCTTCAATAAATTATTTCTAATACACGTTCTAAAGCAGCTCTGGCTTCATATATGCACGCAAATCCTTAACAGGCAATGTATATATTGCGGTATTACAATACAGGTACTACCGCATTATTTACAAATATCATTTTCATGTTTTCTAATGATTTTTATCATATGTTATGGGAACGGTGCATTTATTTGGTGAGTCTAGAATGATCGAGAAAATAATCAAGTATTCTAAAACAAAAGAAAGTTGAAATCTTAATATAAATACCAGTATTATTAAATTAGGTCGTGTTAAAAATAACTTTATAATGGCAATTAGATGTATTTACAAATAAGTTGTTGATTTAAGTCATCAATAAATAAATATGCCATGCTGTGACAGAGTAGCTCAAATGCGTAGGGTGGGGATGTGCAGCAGCGTACCAGTCGCGAAAGCTGCGCTCTGCTTTTGCCAACACGCTTGCCCAGCGCGACTATTATTTGGAAAATTCCTCCTTTCTTGGAGAGGCCGGTGTCCAGCGATGGACTTCCAATGGCTGTAATGATTGAAATAATTATATTCACTCGATGTCTCCTGCGTTAACGTGACTCCGGGATAAGTAGCTATAAGTAAGCAGGATAAGTAGTATATATATATATATGATATTCAGAAAAAGAAGAGATGCAAATGTTCATCACATAAATATTTATTGAATCGAATCCGCGACCCTCGGCGTGCAAGATTGTGTTCCTATCATAACCGAATGCGCCATCAGGTTAGTTAAATATGATATAAAAGCGATGTAGTTTTGTTTTCTTATTTACACTGCGTCAAACGAAGATATCAAAATTCCGTCGGGTACCGTGTCGTCGGTAAGTTCATCCAGAGTATTATATATCTATATTTTTTTTGGATTGATCAATTTTATTGGCTTGGGAGTGGCCTTACACGGCGCACACCGCACCTTGCCAGTCATTTCTGAGACTAGTTTACGACTCGTCACGTCCAAAATAGATACAGACCACCATACTATTGAGAATGCATACTATTCGATACTTCTCTTTTGTATCGAAAACATGAATAGGGGTGGTTATCAATTGTTTCAATTAATTGAAATGTATCGATGTTTGGTTAATATCAATTTATCGGCAATTTATTGCATTCTTCATAAACATAATGCATATAAATTAATGTTCATAACAGTTTCTAACATTATAAAAACCTAAGCTAAATCAACTTTTTATGGCTATAATACGGCAAAAGATAACGTAGTTTTATTAAATAATTCATTATTAACAATTGCTTTAGCATATCGATAGCGAAGGGGTTTCGGACGTTGGTAAAGTTAGAAGTAAATCTTTTAAGCTATAATAGCCTAAAAACTGTTTTAACGGCTATAAACGTATTGAAAACATATATATGAAAAAGCGTAGTTTTATAAAATAATTAGTAATTAACATAGCTTTGCATACACATAGCATCGATAGTGAAGGTGTTTCGGACGTTGACGTAATGATGGCTTCGAATAAAAATGTTGTAAACTTTTCGTTTAAAATATTTACTTAAAATTAGTTTATACAGAAACTAATACGTACGGTTTCTTTTTTAAATCAATTTCAATGAATTGAAACTAAAAGGTTTAAATAGCGCTCTAGACAATATTGTCGAAAATGTGGAATATATATATATACATATTGCATTACTTCCCTGGCTGCATTCCCTCAATACATCTGAATATTCATATCATCTGTTTCTTTTAACGAAAAAGGCAAATGTTACAACGATATATCGTTTAAAGGAAGTTTATCTAATCAAATGTGATAATTGTTTTTTTTTATTTTTATAACCAGATCGACAAATTAGCATTAAGTCCACGTGATAGTAAGCGTCACTAAAACTTATAGACGCTTGTAAAATATCAACCTTTAAACATGAACACATCGATGCGGTCTCTGCTATTTGGCGGTAGAAATAGGTGAGAGTGAGGTACCAATACAGACGACTATATGTAGGATTTAGTATTCAGAAAGTTATATCTAACTAGCGATCGTCCGGTAGTAGAAATTTATCCATATATTATTATAACTTTATTTTATTTTCAATAAAATATATATAAGTAGCTTTATGCACGTTTTTTCCACTTTACCTTAAACTGTGTTAAAATTTAGGTTCGCAATGAGTATTTATCGTAATATTATTCTAAAAATATTACTAAGCACGCTTGTAACATCACAAGGATACTACTAGCGCTTTGCGAACCTTTAAAGATACTATGTCACATTACATAGTAATTTCACTGCTTCTCTCACCTTTTAAACCGGAACAAAGTCTATTTGGCGGTAGAAAGCGGTAGTAATGAGGTCTACCTCTTGTGTTATTCCCTATAAAAAGGGTACGAAGCTTTCGCTTCACGTATTAATATATAGATTTATAAAATCTTCTACGAAGTACGTTGCTTGAATGTACTTTAAAGCACCTTAAATTACCGTAACCAAATCCTGCTGCCAAGTGGTCTCCAAGTTTGATGTAATCCGAGAGGCATTCGCATCTAGTCCACCAGGCATGACTGTCCCTAACACCCGGATCGTAGTTGGTGTACCTATCTGTTAGATTCACAGATTGGTCACTAAAAATAGCTGACATTAGTCACATACGCAAAATTATGTGCCTTTTCAACACTATTCGCGAAATTGAACGAAGTTAGACGAATAGGATAGTGTAGAGATGCACTTCGGCTTACCTCGTAAAAGATTTCTTCGCCTCGGGTGACTTCCATTTGTTGTTGGTTTTTGGGTACCGAGTCAAAGAGGCCGAAGTCGGCGCCTTATAGCGAATAAGCTCATCGCGAAGTTTTCGAGGACTTCGTCGAAAGCAATAAATTAAAATTGAAAATCTTTTAAGTTGTAATAATCAATGTAGCCGATGATGTCAAGTAATAATTAAACGACTACATTACGTACGCATTCAAATCGTCTGTCGCATCTATTCGACTGTGTATCGTGACATCAGTATTAGATAGGTTCTAGTGCGTAATGTAAATGTGAAACCGAACATTCTCGTTCACCTTGTTGATAACAAATACAAATATATACAACATGAGACGAAGGCTAAATATTTTAAAAGATTATGGCACCTACTTGGTTTTACCCTATTATAACGTATACACTCTTACAACCCGTATTAATTTTAAAATTCGAAACTGTTAATAAAAACATACTAACCATGTTTTGTAAGCTTACTATGAATATTTCGAAACATTTATATTAAATACCCGGTATATATTGTACTGTCAGTCAAGTAAAGCAATTAACAAAAGTGTTTTAAAACTACTTATTATGATATAATACACAAATAATCCAACTTTCACAATAATTGCTCAAACGGTTTATCGAGTCATAAAGATCAGTATTACAGCTATTGGATGTCAGTCAGTAGATTGCAGGACATAGGCCTCCCAAAGAAGGAAAATTTTGCCCGTGATTATTGAGCTGGACAAGCGTGTCTAGTACCTTAGCGACTAAAGTTCCAAACGACGCTTGCCCTTGCCTTATGACACCTGGTACATAGGAGGTGCTACTCTGCTGTTACTTCACGGGGGAATAAAAAGACAATTCAATCAAAAGAGTCCGTATTTAAATATAACTCTAGTTTAATATTATAAAGTTGAGATTAATTTGCTCTCACTGGTAAAAGTTTCTAGTTTAGAATGTAAGTTTAAACATCAGAACTGATTAATATAACTAAATTAATTAAAGTGATCAAATTGTTAATAAGTTTTCGCTTCACGTATTAACTTAACTTATGTACTTTAAAACAGTTAACCTTAAACGTAAGCAAATCCTTTTGCCAAGTGGTCTCCAAGTAGTTTTTAAAAGGATTAAATTATTTATGATTGGAACTAATTGTTGTTTATGGCAAAACTAAAATACAAATAAATGTCTGCAATAAAGAGAGATGATCTAAACGGCATTGTCATCAATGAGTAAGCCGTGCACTAACTCTGAATGCAACCAAAACATCGATATCTATTATGAACATCTCTGCCGCGTTGTTATGTAACACGACGCCCGGCCGGCAACCGCAGGGCACGCAAGGTGGATGATCTAATACAAAGTGTGCGGTCGTGAAAAATGTTGAGGTTTATTTCGACCGGCCTTTGTGTTCGATGGGCTTGGGATGTTTATGGCTTTTATTGTGTTGATCATAATGTGTATAGACTGAACTCCCCTGGAGCGGAGGGGTGAGGACACAGCTGGGTCTGTCCACCGAAGTTGTGGATGACTTGGCTGGAACGGAGGATTGTGTACTGGCTACTCTCGACTCAAGTAGTGGATTGAGTTTGGTACCTGGAAGGGGGAGGTTTCTTTTATGTTATGAAGTCAGCAAACGAGCATCTATGGACACTCATGTCCTCACAATGATATCACTAGGGTGCCGCCAACCTTGTGAAGTGAAGATACAATGTCACATTCACCCAGTAATTTCACTGCCTTTCTCACCTTTCAAATCGTAACACAGCGAACACTGTTATTTGGCGGTATAAATAGTGGAGAGTCAGGTACCAATGCACGACCTTTGTGAGAGTTCTACCACTATATTGAAGGTGAGGTGCAGACTATACAAATATAGTTATAATTTTGATAGGTCTATCATAGGTACTTTGAAATAGTCAAAACAACAAAAAAATCTATGAGTATAGTTTTGCTTAATACAATTTTACACAAATGATGACCTTGATAACTTTATGATGTTATAAGATTAATTTAAACAAATAGGGTTGAGTGACCTCAAACCCAAGTTTGCCGGAGCCAGAAGGATCTTAAAACTAAGTTCCTAAACCTGAAATTTTGCACTTAAAACTTCCCTATCCTATAAAAGGGACCCCCCTTTTATAGGATAGGGAAGTTTTAAGAGAGGACTATTGAAAATTCAGAATTTTTGGGGATAAAACGAGGGTGCAATGGATAGTACACAGTATAAAGGTTCTTCATGGAGTATCATGAAACAAGTGTAAAATAATCTTTCGATAATAATAATCCGTTTAGAGGATAAAAGTTGGGTGAAAATGTTGAAATGAAATGAAAACCGTGGCAGCAGCTAGTAATACATAGTACTGTATCGGACTGATATGTGTATTGTCTTTTTGTAAAGAAATCACAAAACGTAAGCAAACAAGTGTTTGATCATCGTATCTCTGGCCTAATTGCACTGCCAGTGATTCACGACGAGAGTGCACTCGCAGATGTTCACGGCTTTTAAATATTGTCTTTACAATTATTACACCATCTACCGCAATATTTGCAATACTAACACTGAAATGGTTGATTCACATATGACGCTCATTTAAGGTTAATAAACTTTATTCAAATAGCAGATAGTGATCAACGAGCGAAGGAAAAGCTCGGTAAAGATTAAGTCAGGAAATCACTTCAAACATTTATAGATTTCAATTAGTTTATTGCCTATTTATGAGTTTGTTCATGTATATCAAAGAGACCATCAGAGGTAGACTTAAAACAAACGCCCTCTGCATTGCATCGGATCTATTACTACTGCCAAACAGTTGTGCTTCCTGAGAAAGGCAGTAGAATTACTGGGCAATGTAACATAGAATGTGCAAGTCACAAGGTTTTTTTTTATAAATAAATAAATCCACAATAATAATATAATAATAATAATACAATGTTACATTTACCAAGTCATTTCACTGCCTCTCTCAACCTTCAAACCGGAACACAGCAGGTTGGCACCGTGCATATAAATTAATATAAGCGTCTGTAGGCTGCAGTGACATATATATTCTATCACACGGGTCGCATGCTTGTATGTCGACTTAGTCAAATAAAAAAAGAAACTAATGTATTAATCGGTTCTGGTGACACTTTTCGTTAAATGACGCTAAATTTCGATTACCTTTAAAATATTCCAACAAACAAAATTTTTTTTTTTCAGGTAAGTATTCAGATCTGAACCTTATAGAAATCATTGACGATAATTTGGAAAGGTAACTTAACTTATGTGCTCTGTGGGCACTCGTTTACTTTATTATGAGGCAATAAGGGCATCTGCCATAATAGACCATGTAAGCCCGATGCAGGTTGGTAAGTTTTAAAGGATTGAAAACGCGCAGTCACGTTTTCAGTCCTGCTGCATGCAGTCATTACAAAGGCTAACCTAGGCTGGACTTGCAGATTATCAATTTTTGGCCATCCATCTCAGTACCAATCATTGCCAGAGTTGCTAAACTCGAATGATCGCGCAGCGGATATGTGGACCATTGCGAATGACTTCTTCGTGTCCTTTGATTTATCAGATTTTTTTACATCTCATTTATTTTTACAATTTACCGCATAAAATAGAGCAAGAAAACCAGTTTACAATCTGACGTAACTTGCTTCAATGCATACATCGTGCACGTGCAGCCTGGCCTATAAAAGAGCTGAATTGCATCATTATCCAAGATAGCCTTATCGCTGGATCAAATTACCTTGACTAGTGAACTCACACGATTTGCCTTGCGGGAATGTTCTCGCTGAATTCAATATGAGGAATCTGATACAATAAATAAATAATTCTCACAACATCTGATACATTCACCTGATTCAGTGATAACTTGCTTGTGCTACGGACAACATACAACGGAGGAATCACAAATATACAACTTAAATATATATATTCAACAGAAAGAACACACCAAAAAAAACATAAATATCATGATATAACTACTTGTCCTGGGATCGAGCCCAGGATCTTTGGCGCAAAAGACATGATTACTACCATCTGTGTCATCAGGCCCTTCAAATAAATACAATAAATTGTATAATATAATCATGAGGCCGATTTAAATCATCAGCAGTTTCTCATCAAATGGAAGATAGAAGCTTCAATCAACAATTTGTATTGGTATTTCTTTTTTTGCCTGGTAATAGGCAGCAATTACTGAGTAAACCCTCATCCATGACTTTCTTCTACCGCTATACATCAGTTTGCAATGCTGCGTTCCGGTTTGAAAAGTGAGAGAGACAGTGAAATCACTGGTGAAATTATATCTTTAAGTTACAAGGTTAGCAACGCGCTAGTGATATCCTTATAAAAATAAAAGTGTGTGTCTAATATATTCTAGTGAAGCTTGCTTTCACGTGGACCGTATGCTTGATGGCCAATTTTAATCAGATGCTATAATTCATAGAAATTTCGTGAATTGGCTTGATTTCGATACATAATAAAAAAAGAAGTTGACTGACTGACATATTAGCGCAGGGCCTAAACTGTGAGGGTTAGAAACTTGAAATAAAATACAAGGGAAGTGTGTGTCTAATATGGGCTCCGGTGAAGCGTTCTGTCACGTGGACTGTATTCTTGTTCGTCGATTTAGTTTAATATAAAAGTCTCAGTGCTTCATGTTGATAGAGTTTTTATTGGATATATTCAGATAGATAAGAGCTATATAAGAAGAATTGACCTTTTAAGTTGAAAACAGAACTTTTTATTAGTGGCCTTAAAATGCGGTTTATCAACTCTTTACTTAATTATTGCAAGGTAATCAAATCGTCAAACCAATAAGACTCTATCAGCTTACAGCATTAGAAATTGCTTATCGCCCTGATCTGAGTATATAATGGCGTACTAGGCATTTATTTCTGCATACTTTTATGGGGTCAGGGTCAATTATGAGTAGTAAAATGTAAGTGTTATAAAATATTAGATCATTAAATTTTTTTTAAATAATTTGCCGTGGCGTACCGGCTGAGTAGAATAGTACCTTGTGTCGTAAGAGGCGACTAATGTACCCGAACCTACAGATGGCGGTATATCTATCCGAAACAGTGCAGCTCAATAGCACAGGGCCGGAATGGGCAGCAGCATCCCCGTCGCGAAAGTTGCGCTCTGCGATTGCTAGCACGCTAGCCCAGCGCGGCAAATATGGGCTAAAAACCTCCATTCTTGGAGAGGCATATGTCCGCAGTGGAATTTTAATAGAGTTATGATGAAATAACAGTTAGAGTTTTTAATACGCTGTACCAACAAAAAATTAACGTCAATACAGACAATATAGATTTTCAAATTGAGGTTATTTGAAGAATAAATATTTACATTTTCATACATATTAACAGATTTAATATATATATTTTAATTTACGCGTGTTTTATCATACGTTCCGGCTGGGTTGCATCGAGGTTGCAAGATGGCGTCAGCGAATCAGTTGTAAGGACAACCATTACCGTTGGCGCTATCACCTAACCATTAAGCATTTCCTTATGTCTATAAGATCCGAGAACCTAGAGTACCCGGCTGTCATAATTAAAAGGAATGTTCTATTAATATTTAGAACTCAGGTAAAGCCTTATATTATATTTTGCTAAAAAACATGTTAATTTTGAAATTTTGTTGTTTGAACAAGTTGTTTAAACAAGAACAAGTTATATTTTATATATAATGGACTTGACAGACGTTGTCCTGCATGACATTTCAAGCGTCAAATTAGAATATTAAACGATATATAAAATAAAAGACAAACAATATAGATAAACAGTCTAGGAACCGCCTACAGCGCCATTTGGTGGGTTGATTTGTAAATCTAAACTTTCTAGACTGCCACCCAAACACATGCGAAAAATTCATTCAAATTGGTTCAGCCATTTAGGACGAGTTCAGTAACATTGTGTATGTTGCATTGCGTACGGTAGAATTAAATGTATAAAGATAACACAAGTCGCTTCCGCTGTTTGCACGCTCAAATATTTTAAACTTCTCAACGGATTCTAAGACAGTTTTGTACAATGGATAAGAGCTATTTATTTCTAGAGGAAAGTGTATATGCATAAATAAATATATACCTACATATATAGTGAAGCCTATAAATAGAATAATAAATAGAAAAAAATATGGATTCACTAAGCTATTTTTAAAAACACAGTACTATTCTTTATCAATTTAAATACATTTTCCTGTACCAGGTGTCGTAAGAGGCGACTAAGATACCAGATCCGACGGATAGCCGTATATCCATCCGAAACAGTGCAGGTCAAATGTTCAGGGCGGAGATGGGTAACAGCATTCCCATCGCTAAAGCTGCGCTCTGCGATTGCTAACACGCTTGCCTAGGCGGCAATTCTGGGTAAAACCTCCTTTCCTGGAGAGGCCTATGTTCAGCAGTGGAATTACAACAACTAGTGTAATGATATACAAAGTCTGTCGCATCATAAACATATTGAGGTAAACAATGACATGAATCTTACTCCGGCGTAACTCTGGTAATATTATGACGCAAGCATTCCGGGCACGTGGCCTCAAAACTTTGCTCTGCCCTAGTCGGACTAGAACGTGTCCGAAATAAAAACGCCACGTAATGCACTCGAAGGTGCATCGTCGGCCACTCCAGAGATTACATCCACTTGAACGCATCTGAACTGGCAACACAGAGCATCCTCGAGAGATGTGAGACGCTTACAAAAAAGCAACGGATAGCATGTTTTTGGTGTTTAACAAGACCAGTGGGAAGCAACAAAGCGAGCGTGTGGTTTGTGTCTTTTTAAGTTTGTTAAATTTGAGTCCTCGAAATTCTATGTAATGTTATATGTAAATTCTCAACTTTATAGTAGTAAATATGTTTTTTTTTACCCGAGAGGGATATTCGGTTAATGTAAAAGTAAATAAATAATTTTTCACAGCATTTCTTACCTAACTACGTAGTAAGTCGCTTAAAGCACTTATGTTACGGATGCCAGACAACAGAGGAATCACAAAGATACTACACATATATTTAACACCCAGACACAAAACTAACACAAATATCATCATATAAATATATACTCTGAGTGGGAATCAAACACAAAACCCATGGCGCACAAGTTAGGATCACTATCAATGCGCCATCGGATCCGTGAAATATATTAACGTGTTTTTTTTGTATTGCTTACACTTTACTCAGTTCGTAATAATACATAAATATATACAAAAACATCTCATACATTGACCGGTCATCAGGATAAGAAACTTAAAGCATTAGTGTTACGAACGATAGACAACAAAGAATCTTATAATAATTTACATTATTAACACTTAGTCACACATATATGTTGCAAAGCACAAATATATTATATTGACGTCTTACTCCGATATCAATTCTATCGCGAAAAATAGAAAGTTAGAAAACAAAATGCGTTATGTATTCAAAATTAAAGTTTACATGTATTTGAGTATTAAAAATATGCTATGGCTGATAACAAAATCTACAAAAGTAGTCATAAATTTTTAATCAAGCAGTAGTTATGTGAAACAATATCTCCGATTTGAGTAACCAAATGCCGTCCAAAATTATGTTGGACCTTTTAACAACAATGGTATGTTGAGATTTACGAACACAAACGTAGTTTCTCCAGCACGGCTTATTAATTTAAATGCCAATGTATTTTAATTTTATTGGGTCTGGCAACACCGAAAGGGCCGTGCTAGCGTATGAATAACGTCATTACGCTTTCCTTTATTGGCCATAAATAAATTCAGCGAAGGATAACATGATTTTTATCTGATGTAAAAAGGTGATGTACGTTATAAAATATGTCGTAATGAAGTTAATTCTGGAATTGTGCTAACTAACTGGTAATTAATGCCCGGATATTTGTCGACCTTCAAGGGCTGTGTGCACGCATACGAATCACGTTACGCGGTTATATTTAGTGACAGCAGTAAAATAATTCTGGTGTCAGTCTCTTGTTGAGGAATATTGCGTAAGCCTGCGAGCATGCCTTGATTTGTCGGTGTATCGGCTTACATTCTGGGAACGGATTCCTGGACGGTGATTGCGAATGCCCCATTCGGATTGATTGCAACCTCTCAATGGCTTGCATGATCGTGGAAATTCATTAACTCGCATCGATATTTGGCAGTGTTATTTTACCTGAAATTCTAGATATTTTCGTACTCCGATTTGTATTTAGTACGCAAGTGCATCGTATATTCTTTCGTAGTATTAAAGTTGTCAAACTAGTTCGGTTGAAATATGAATCAGTCAGTTTCGGAAATATTTGAATCAATTTCTGTGTATCAAGTGGCGTGGTGGCAATCGCAACGCGTGGTTTTGGAGAGAACGTATTATAATAATATAATACGTTCTCTCGTAATATTTTTATCATCCTTTATAAGGACTCACAAAATCTTAGTAACATTTTACTTTTACAGTTAGATGAAGCTGTCCAAATGTTTCAAGCACGCAGATAATCCTTCGCTATCGTGACTTTCAAAGGAATGTCCCTCATGAGACATCTTAAGGAATGTCTCAAGATGCTGGGAACTTCGTCGTTAGCTGGAATCGCAGCGATTATTCCCGGAATCGAGTGCGACGTCTGGTTTGTTGAGTTTTGCCCTTTTTGCAGGCAATTAGTTTGTCGTTAGTGCAACCTGCCGCTTATGGTTCGGTGAGAAAAATCGTGTTGAAAGGAATTACGGGTCTTGATAGCGTAATAAAAAGACGGCGTCTTTTATTTCTCATTGTTACAGATTTGTAGTGCATGGTCTGGGGTATTTATTCATTATTTATATTTAGATCAGGTTCTGCTAAACTTTTATTTTTTATTATTGCCATTGAAAGTCCACTGCTGGACAAAGGCCTCTCCAAGAAAGGATGTTTTTTTACCATAATTTCTGCGCTGGGCAAGCGTGTTGGCAATCGCATAGCGCAGCTTTCGCGAAGGGATGCTGCTGCCCATCTCCGCTCTGTGCCCATTTGAGCTGCACTGTTTCGAATGGATATATCGCGATTTGTCGGTGCTAGTACCTTAGTCGCCTTACGATACCTGGTGCAGTGGGAGGTACTATTCTACTCTGATGGTACCTCACGGCAAGAGAGAATATTTACTAGAAAAAAATCAAGTTGTCCTAACCTACTTATTGTCAATTTGGAAATATTTTTTTATGAAGCTTTTACAGGGTATATTATATAATATCACCATTAGAAATAACGAAAATATATGCCATGAAAATTTTGTTTTATTACATGCCTATAAAAATTAAATCTCATTGCATTAATAGATTGTAGTAGTCAGTTTTAAAATACGATGTTGGAGAAGCATGGCTAATGATTTCTAGGAGATGACGTACAAAATTCATAGATATTGCACTTCAATTCACTATTGGTTACTGACATCAAACAGGTTTTCCACAATTGGTGATGTTGTGTGATAGACCAAAATACAAAGCGGTTAAAAAAAAGGTCAACTAAAGTTCTAAAGTGAAAGTAATAAAAAGAAAATGTTGCAAAGAGGGGAGGAGAGAAATACTAAAAGACTACATATATATTATATATATTTTAGGCTAGCTGATCAAATAAACGTTTGCAGAAAAAATGGTCTGAAGGCTCTGGGGACTTCTTCAAATACACTTTTTATACTAAGTTCGCAGAGGGAACTATCTCTTATTTTAATTTATACTATAGGATGGCCCGATGGCGCAGATGGTAGTGATCCTTTCTTATGCCCCAAAGGTCGTAGGTTCAATTTCCACCCAGGGCAATTAATAACATGATATTTGTATATATTCCGTTTCTGTGTGTTAAATATATGTATATAAGTAGTATATTTGTGATTCCTTTGAACACAAGTGTTTTAGCGACTCACCTCGGAGTCAGGTCAATGTATGAATGTTGAGGAAATTTATTATTATTATACCAAAGAAACTTAATAGATTATT